>JANHFX010016024.1:0-10750 GCA_027560015.1 Chloroceryle amazona
GGTCCTTAGACTACAGGTGCAGAGTAGAGGACTATAAGTAGAAGATAAAATGTCTACAACATTCATATGTTCGTATGAATGCTATTTTGCAGTACTTACACAAACAATGACCTCTCACTTAAGTGAGAGTTAAGTAGAAAAGCCTGGCAGAAACCATGAAAAAGAATAAGAAAGAAAGAAAGATACAAATGGCATGAATGAAGTGACAGTATGCAACACAGAGTTTTCAATATGTTCTCAAACTTTCATCCAGAAAAGCGGAGACATCATTAGGCTATTTTTAAAAAATGACAGTACATGCAATCCTGCTGATCTGCCTGAAAAAACTTCACATAGGAGAAACAGGCTTACATCACTGCTCACTTTTAATCAGCTAAGAGCTACAGTATCTTGATTCATTCATCAAAAGCCATATTTTCACAAATTTCTGCATAGCACTACAAGGTAAGTATTGGTAAGTATTTTGTAATTTTATTTTATTTTTTTTTTTTTTGGCAGCTGAAGGACAAAATAACTGTCAAGAAATAACAAAGGTTTATGTTTTCTGCCAACAGCATTTACTACGTATTACTTGAAATATTTATAGTAGTACGAAAATGCATGGGTACCCAAACTGATTTACCCAAACTGAGCTGAGCTGACTCACAGAAACACTGATTCAAATGAAGTATCTAAACATACTGGTAATTAGATCAGCAAGAAGACATGATTAACTCAAATTTTGTCTTGGTCAAACTAAGAACTAAGTTTCCTCACTAGACTGAGGAGCTGTGAAAAGCTTTCAGCAATTGCAAATTAACTGTGATGTCTGCTTTGTTACTTTTCTACAAATTTCTGAGCGTTTTCGTAATAATTTCATGTTGGTTAGATCCAAATGCTTATATTGTTAACCTTGTGACTGGATCTAAAATGGAAAATGACAGTCATGCAAATACCTGAACTGAAAACTGAAGGTCTGTTTGGTTAATAATTATTATCTGGCTGAGATAATAAATACAGAATCAAGCAGAACATGAAGAGGGAGGGGAAATAATTTTTACACTATGTAAGTATTTGATAAGCTTGATGTCTGGTAAGTCCCTGTGTCCACGAGCACAGAGTTAGATCTGCTGGCTGGAGTAACATTTGAGTTCATAGAACCACGACATATGTCAGTATTTTGGTTCATCCATAAAACTGTCACAGTTTGCACACCAACACTGAGCTAGAAACATGAACAAATTATATGGTACTACATGTATCTAGACCTACAGACATTTTAAGGAAAACAAAGTTATTTAATTTCTTTGCCTGCCAAGCAACTTTCAGTTTGTTAGAAAGATTAACTACAGAACAAGTAAACTTACTTAAAATTTGTGCAAATTCTGAGAATATATGAAGTGAAATCTGCTAGAAATACTCATATTGGTACACCCTGAAGCACCAAATACTTGAAGTTCAAATGCAGCTCTAGTGAAATGTTTTTAAGCTGCATGTACTGAGAGGTAATGCCACTCCACAATGTCATTCTGTCCTGTTCTTACTGACAAGACTAATTTATATTGGAAAAAGTTAATTGGGACTAGATGTAAGCAGAGATTAAGAAATCTGTCTAAAAACAGTTTTAAATGGTTCCAACCCTTTGAAACACTTTTCCATGCACCTTATTTGACATAAAACTTCATCTGCCATTTACAGGTACAAATCCCAGTGTCACAAGAGGCTGCACTGCACCTCATGACCATTTGTAGTTGGACTAAGAGGTGTGTACAGCTCCTCAGGGTTGTTCCACAGGTAAATTATCCTTTCTCTATGAAACCTTGTGTAAAGTTTGTTTGAATGCATGAGGATGAAGATATATAACAACACTCAACATAAAGGATGTGCAAAATTGCAGAGAAACACAAGAAGCTTTAGTCTACGTTCCCCTAATACTTTGTTAACATATAGAAGAACATACCTATTGGCTCCTCAACTGGGACTAACGATTTCAGGAAACTGAGCCAGAAGGTCACTTGGTTTAACTGGATTTCATAAGGCTCCTCAAGACTAAAAAGCACTATGTGAACTGCAGTGGGATCGTTTGCAGCAAAATAATCGTAACAGCAGAAATACACAGGATTCCCAGAGAATTCCCAGATGCTGAAATCACCAACTCCTGAAGAAGAGACAGATGAAGAGATCACACCTTTCAGCCATGGAAAGACAAAGAAATGAGTTAATCTGATTTAAACTTTCACAAAGATAAACTGTATGCATGTGAGAAAGATAGACTGCAAATACAATCACGAACAAAGGGAACAGGTTTCAGTCAGTCTCAGAGGCTGAGAATTTGAGTCCTCACTATCTGTTCCTCTCTCATATTCACTTCTCTAGGACATTCAGCTGGATGCCACATGGAAGCACCTGTGTGTTAAATGCACGCAGCCGTACGTATTAAATTGGCCTTTGATTTGCAAACAGCAATGGATCTTGTAATTCCCTTGAAAAACAAGAATAATGGCTCCCATTCTTTTCCTGCCCACCCAAAGAGCTCAACATTTAAAATTTTTCTCCTTAACAAGCCACTGCTTGTATTAAAGATAGCTAAAGAACATCCCCAAAGAAGCCACTTTGATTTAAAAAATTGTACTATTCACATCATGTTCTTAAGTCAGGATCCTTAAGAATTACGATGTCAGCACTGTGATTCTTTTTGCCATCTCCTTCAGCTTCAGATGAGAAAAGTATTAGTGTGTTGCACTGTATGGCACTTCATGGACAGTCCACCTGGTTAGAGTGAAGTCTGCTGCACTTGTCCTACCTCTGTTTACATAAATGCCAATTAAGATGCACCTCAAACTTCTAGAAGAACCCTGAAACCTCAAGTCTGCTGTTATAAGTACAGCTATTCAGAGTTCACCCATGTACACACTTTCATTCTTTATCAAGACAGCACAGGGAAAGAAAAGAAACCCCTTCTGACAGTCTGTTGCACAGCTTTTATTTCACTGCAGAATTTGACTCGGTTTCAAATTGCACTGAAAGAGGAAGTTAGCACAAAGAACAAGCTTTAGCTACGTAGCAAACTCTTCAGCATTAAGGACAAATGTGTTGTCGCTGCACATTACCATGCATATACTGCATTCATAAGTGGGTTTCTCTGTGAAATAAAATCTTGATTAATTCTAACTTGGCCTCAAAACTGCAGCTGCTAAGGCATGAAAAATATTTGCCTTATGAATAAGAGATAAGGAGAGATCTTGCCACAACAATTAGTATGGCTGATGGTATATATGCACCCTTTGTATAGTCTTCACAGTCAAAATCAATTTATGTACTTAGAGCAACTTCTCTGACTGACCCCTCTTACTGCTAATTTGTTTCAATTGCAGAGCAGTTAGCTTCCCTTCAAAATTAAATGAAATCAGAAGCTGCACTCACCATGCCTGGTGAGCTTCAGGGCTCTCCAAACATGCCCTCCAGCCCTGTCATGGGGCAAGAATGGTATTTTCTTTCATACAGCTGGGAACCATTTAGGTGGTGAAGACACTTGGGTCTATGAGACTAGATTAAATCTGATAAAAATTGTGAAAGAACATGAAAAAGGAGCCTTCACACTAGTGCCTGGTCTGCCAACCCACTCCTATTATCCCAAATCCCTCCTGCCCCAGTTATTCACTTTGAAGATGTTTCATTTCTATGTGACGCTATAAGGGTCTGACACTGTGAATACTATGTGTATTACAGGTACAGAACTTCATGCAGATCTACTTTCTGCTTGAATAAACCAAAGACCACCAGTGTTGGATTATCAACTACAATCACTACCATACCAAGTGAGGTATTTTTTTGTCCCATTTTTCTTATTAATACCACCATGGCATTAATAATCCTGCAGCATTAAGGCACACCAGCCCAGGGCTCTGCTTACCATGCAAACAGGCATTTTGAATGTCAATGGCTTTGGTGGACTGGTCATCAGGAGAGAAGTGAGAGTGATGAGCTGGTGAAACGAAAGCTTCCAATACCCCTTTGGTCAGGCCCGGCTCAAACATCATACTACGGCTTCTCACGCTGACATTTTCACAACCAGGATAAAGATTTGTAATGCTTACTGAAACTGGGTCAAGGAAAGGAAAATGAGATTACAAACCATGTGAAAATCAGAACCAGATCACTTAAAAACAAGTACACAAAGAGTAAAAGCTGATTAAAAACCCAAACTGCTCTTCAAAAAGGGAGATGACTACTAAGCTGAGACCTTAAATACATCCTTATTCTGAATGATGAAAAGGACAATATTAGGATGACCCTGTATAGCACTTACTGCCCCTTAGCCAATATACCACTGGGTGGGAAGCACAGAAAAACCCAGTAATTTGGGAATGAAAGTTTTCAATAGTTAAATTTATTCTTTCTTGCAGAGAAACACTGCTTTCTTAGCCAAGGGCTGCAATTTCATAGCACGGTCTATTTCTACTGGCATGGAAATGCTACATATTCACATAGTTCATTCCTATAAAAAGAAAAATACCATTGTGTAACAAGTGTTTCCTGGGAGGTGGGGGAGCAAAGCAGAGCCTTAACCAAGATTATTTTCCTAATAAGCGATCTGTAAGAGTAAATCAGAAAGGGATTTTTAATTGACTTGCTCCATCTAGTGGAGAAAGTAATATTTTTTTTCCTCCACAGGATGCTGAATTCTAGTATTTGGGTTTTAATATCGGAAGAAGGTATCTGTTAGCTGTAAAACTGTACTTTCATATTTGGTCTTACAGTGTTTCATCTTCCAATATTTAAATAATATGCTCTTGTAAATAAATAAATGGTGAGTTCACACACTTATTTTTTCAGAATTTAAACAAACCTAAGCATGTGACAAGCACATGACCAAACTCTGCTGGTTGAAATTTTCATCCGATTATGTCATTCAACCCATAAGATTATTTGAATATTATACAAAGATTTTTGATCCAAAAAGAAACAATACTTTAGCAAGTAAAAGCCCAACTCCAAACATCAAAACAATAATCATAGTAGCTTTGCTTGCAGAGAACTGCACAAGTTTCAAGCATACACAGCACTGCACAGCTTTCTGTACTAGGTAAGCTATTTTCAAGTGCATCCTTCAAATTCACCACTTTTTCTGTAATGATTTGCCAGTGTGACTCTCAAGTCTTGCCTGATTTTATGATGATTAGAGAACAGCACATAACACCTATTCTCTGGTTCTGATACTGATTGACATAAAATCATTTGTTGTCAGTCAAAACCTTCTTGCACTGCCTCCAGGAACTGATATTCCTGGAGGGACTTATCTGCCCTTGTACAACAAAGTAATTTAAGATAAATAAAGAACTTCTGATTGATTCATTTAATCAATTCCTTTATTCTGTTGTCACAGATGTGAGCCTTTTCTGTTAAGTAAACAGAAAATGCAGTAACAATCTCTATGCCAAGTATCTTGTCTTCTTAAGGCACTGCAAGTACCTCATAGCTTCCTCAGGTGACTAGAGACAAAGTAGAGATGAAATCTCCTGTTAGCACTGTTCTAACTTTACTTAAAAACGATGAGTGAAACCTAAACCTGCAAGCATCATCTAAAGGTCTTTAAAGAATAAGGCAACCCTGACCCCAAGACTATTTCTAAACATCAATCTAAACTTGAGCACCTCAGAGTGTTTGCTTAGCTTGTATACATTGCACAGCCCCTCAGTGCTAGAAAAGTGCTGGTCAAATAAATTCACTACTCTTTTCCTGTGTCCTGCAACAACTGTTGGTTCTTACAAAGCTGGACACATGCAGAAGTGTAAACCCGGCTAGTTCCTCCACATCCTGCAGCTCTTTCCACTTCACACAGGCCACCTAGTGCTACATGGGCAAAATTCCCCTATTGTTTGCACACATTTACTTCAGTTTAGAAAATCTCCATTTTCACCTTGTTTGGAGACAATTTTAGACACTTCTAACTGGGTTAATCCACTCCAAGGCATCAGGGGCAGTTCTGAATCCTCTGTTACTATTTAAAGATCACATAAACATTCAGCAACACTTTCGATTTTGCACAGAGTTTATTGAAGCTGCTTCAACAAAAAGGCTGACAAAATATTACCACAAAACCATGACAGTGAAACCTGGTCATGACACTGGCATTCGTAGCCTAGGACTTCTTATGGAAAATAAATGCCATTGTTCACAAGTCTGGTCCTTCACCCTCTGAGTTCACTTACACGGCACGTGAGTAAACAAACCTTAATTACTTCAGCACCTTCCGCATCTCCTGGTTCTTTTCACTCTTACTTTAGGTAGGAGTCTGTGCACAGAGATACCACTACCCTCTCCACTTCCTTTTGGTTTTTTTACATGCTTATCCTGTTCTTTCTTTCTTTCTCAGTGCAGCCAACAGCTCTTCTGCTCTTCCTTAGGAGCTACATAGACTAAGAGGAAAATATTTTCTTGTTCAAACGTTAGAGCTTTGAAGCTATACCTGTAGGTTTGGAAGACAAAGGAGATGGGGGGAATCTGGTTGAGTTTGTGGAGGAGAGCCTAGGTCTACGTCTTCGGAAAAAGCTTCGTATCAGGCCACACTTGAGAGACTCCACGAGGGTTGTCTTCCCAGAACCAGAGTATCCAAACAACTTCAGTTTGATCCGGGGCTGTGGATTCTGTGTGTGCCGCAGCTGCTGGATAAAAATTCCCCTGTGTGTGTCCTGAAATTCAGCACGAAGAGGAAATCAGAACATGTGGCAGAGAACTTCTGTCTCGCAACAAACTTATAACACAGGGTTTAGATACTGCTTTCTTGTCAGATTGATGTTCATCACTATCAGTTGCTCTGTCTGCTTCACCATGCAAGCGATCAATTAGTGGCAGAAGTGCAGGGACAGGTAGACAAGACACAGCTGACTGCTTGCTCTCAAGAGCCACCTTGTGAGTCTTCACAAAAATCAAACATGACTTCAGGCTCCACATCAGTGAGTGGGATCATTTTGACCTCTGATAGAGAGGGCAAAGCAGGAAAAACTAGCCTCTTTCAGCATCATCAACATCCGTAACCTTACACAATACACATGCAGCACTGAAGAATTTTTCAGGAACATATACCACCTAAGCAATCTGAAAACTCAATGCACATTTCCTGCCTTCAATACATCAACTTTTTCTGTATTTCTCATATTTGGAAGAATTCTCCTCTTCCCTCTCTCTCCTCCCCCCACTCAGTTCTGTTTATTTACACTTCAGTTCTTTGTAAGGTAAATACTACTTTCCCCAGACCACTATCTCCCCTTTCTCCACACACTTATTCTTCTTTACCTTAGAAGACCTCTCACATACTAGTCACTTTCCATTTTCCTACCCCTCTACTGCATGGTACATCCTCCAGATTGGTTTCCTTGCCAAGCCTTGGGAGATCTGCCTCACTTTAATTTTCCTCTCACAGTTTGCCCTCTGTGTGAATTTATTGTCTCTCTGACAGCTGCAACCTCATACTCCTACACAGGCCTTCTTCAAACCCAATCACATCTCCTACAGAACAGATTTCCACTTTAAGCTCCCTCATTACTCCTCTCTATCTTGTCTTGTAGTGTCTGAAAGATACTCTTGTTCTGCCAAAGACAGAGTTGGGACTGAATAAACCAAGTATGTCTTTGCCTTTCACTGGGCAAAGAGAAATCAGATATAGATGCTCTATTTCCCACACACGCTGAGCTTGAAAAATGAACTCAACAAGGGGATGCAGCGCAGGACAGCAAACTATCAGGTGTGCCTCACCACGGGAAGACCTGTTTTAAGGAAACAGAGAGACAGCAGAAAGGTGGAAGGGCAAAGGAACTAGCTTCACCTTCCCTTCCTTCACTGCACCCTTTGGAGCTGAGAGGATCTGTTCTTATGCATTAAATAAGTTCAACATGTAGGATGAGTCATTAAATGAGCACCTACAGACCCTGAAAATTGTAAGCTGAAAAATTTGACAGAAATATTAGCACATATAATTTAGTCCTTTCCTTGCCAACAGGCATTTTAAAAATGTTAGTCACACTATAAATACTGCACTTCCTCATAGCTAATACGGAATCCTCTGCAAAAGCCACTAAGACAGTAGGTTCTTCACATGTGGGCTATGAGGGGCAAACTCTCCACAGCCACAAAAACCAAAACAAGTGTCAGGTATGCTCTGTACTAGCTGATATTGATCATTTTGAGTAGTACTAGAATATTTTCAGTGTTTTCATGTAATCAATTAATTTAAACTGATCAGATTCTCAGTTGCAAATTTTACTCTAATGAAGTATATAATTATTGCACATTTTCCCAATATATATAGTCAGGCTTTCAACAATTAAGTATACTGTGCTATCAAGAAGACAGTTACAGCTACTAACATCTCTTTCAGAAGACATTTATTTGACCTCCCTTTTGTTCTAGGCTGACTTGTATTTGTTCCATATTTAGATCATAATTAAAACACACATTTACCCACCTGCATGAAGACACAGGCAAGGGTTCAGTGCAGGGATACAAAATATATAAAATGGATCCTGTTATGAGAAACATTTAAAAAAGCTATCATTGCAAAGGAAGCCTGAACTTTGGCACTTTCTGACATCTTCACTGATACATTTTACTATCTTAGAAAGCATACAGTTACTGGTAGGACTAAAGGACATGATTCTACTTTCACTTTGGCAATGCACGGTATACACTGTCTTCTACTACTGTCCTGAAATGGTAAATTATTTCAGTTTTCCACAGACCCACCAGCATAATTAAAACAGGATTATTTTTATTGGTCTGGCTCTTGCTTGTAAGTGGTCCCTAATCTTCATGGCATGAGTTATGCTGCCTACCCAGAATAATTAATTAATTATCAGTTGTGTCAGACTTACTGCCTTCCAACAAACCCAGATCAGTTTGTGTTCTGGTTGTCAGAGGATTTGGAGGTACTGAAATTGCAGAATTTAAAGAAGACATTAAGAACTTACGCAACTCTTTCATATGATATTAGAGTTTCCAGAAGGAGCACATACTCATACTTCATAACCTTTATCTAACTAAAATGGTGGTGGTGGGGAATTAAGTCTGGTTGTGGGATGTGCTAGTTCTTAATAGTTTGTCTTCTGTTTTCTTCTAAACACATTAGATGCTTTGCTAGGCACTGTCAGAGATGAGTGGTGCAGACTAGCTAAGCCATTATTGTTATTATGTACATAGACATCATTCCAATATGGATTTTTGCAATGGTTTTTTAGAATGGCTTTTTAGTATATCCTACTGTATGATTTCCCATGGTCAAACTTTTCTTGGTATCTTCAAAATGTGGAAACCTCAGTTAAAATTCAAGCATTCCTTACCTTTTTAAGTCTTGCAAGTAGACTGGCTACGTGGTCGTGCTGCTCTGCTCTGGCAAGATCTTCTGCTGTTTTCCCATCCTGTTAAAACACAACTTATTAGTTCCTTCCTTTTGCCTACAATAAAAAAAAGTTATGCACAACATGGCTCACCACTAACACAAATGCTGTCAGATGCAAATGGAATAGGGAGAAAAATAGGAACCAACAACCAGTAACAAATAGAATCCCTGGTTTTTGAAATTGGCAAAAAAAATATGGTATAATGCAGAACAAATGGCAATTCTTTTGCAAGTTGGCATCTGAATGCCACTGTAACACGATACTTTGAATTTAGAGCCTGAGAGCGATGCCCATACTCCCCATCTGAATGCCTCACCAATTAGAGGATGATGGTGATTTCTAGATACTATGTACTGAACAGACCTAGAAGTTTCAATAGTTAAGAAAGAGAGGACACGTCAGTGTATTCACTGACATGAATAGCAGGTGAATTTTGTTCACTTATGGATAAAGAATGACAGTGGTATATCAGTCTCTGGAGGTCTCCAGAAAGGAACAACATTGTAAGAGATATGGTTTAAATTGCATCAGCAGATTTAAAGGAGAAGCAAAGCTTTCTTCAGCTTTCTGGTCTCACCATGTAATCACTCATGTTTCACAGGTCAGCGGTTTAATATTAAAAAGGCAAAAAGAAAAATTGCTCAATGCTTTCACTCTTACAACTACATCAATGCTATCATATTGTTTTAAATTTTGATAACTGGTAACAAATTTATTAGGATTGTTTCTTTCAGTCTCTCAGATAAGAGCTTTCAATTATTAAGAAAAAGTACTGGAAAATGAAGATCTCTTTCTTGAGTTTCTATCCTTGATGTTACTAGCTTTTCATGTGAAACCTGCATTGCTTAAGTAGTTCCTGAGGCTACTGTAATTATTATCCCTATATATGAAATAAATATCTTTGACAATTGTCCACCTACAGAAGCCATTTCACAGAATCACAGAATTTCTGAGGCTGGAATAGACATCCATAATCCAGCCTATGACCCAACACCATGACATCAGCTAGACCATGTCACTAAGTGCCACATCCAATCTTCCCTTAAACCCTCCAGGAATGGTGACTCCAGCACCTCCCTGGGCAGTCCATTCCAGTGTTCTATCACCCTTTCTGTGACAAAGTGCTTCTTAATATCCAACATAACCCTCCCCGGCACAGCTTCAGGCCATGCCCTCTTGTCCTGTCACTAGTTGCCTGGGAGAAGAGCGTGACCCCCATCTGACTACAACTTCCCTTCAGGTAGTTGTAGAGAGTGATGAGGTCCTCCCTGAGTCTCCTCTTCTCCAAGCTGAACAGCCCCAGCTCCCTCAGCCTCTCCTCATAAGACTTTCCCTCCAGTCCCTTCACCATCCTCGTTGCTCTCCTCTGGACCTGT
>JANHFX010016027.1:0-13994 GCA_027560015.1 Chloroceryle amazona
AGGCGGGGGCCCAGGGGCAGAAGGTCTCCTGGGCATGAAAGGAAGCAGCGGGGGGGGGGGGGGGCTCGGGGAGCCCCACTGGCCCTGCAGCTCTGGCTGCAGGCACTGTCCCCAGGGTGACAGCTCTTCTCACCAGCCTACTTCTCACATCGGAATCGCGCTGGCTCCAATCACAGGCATGAAACATTTATGGCCTTCAGACACGTGGCTCATCCAGAGCCAGTGAGGCCTCTACATATTTAATTTTTTTGCCATTAAAAAGGCATGAAGCAGTGATCTGTTTTGTGCCATTGCTAATTCACTTCCATCTCCCATCTCGGTGCAGAGCAGAGCAACTGTTGGGGAGCAGGCGGTGGGGGCGGGGGGTGACAGGAGTATTCAGAGCTGCTTCGGTCTGGCAAGGAGAGGCATCTGCTGTCCTAGAAAAAAACAACGAGCAAGAGGCAGCTGATGAGGCCCTTTGGGGATGTTCAGCCTGGAGAAGAGAAGATTCTGGGGAGACCTTCTTTCAGCCTTTCACTGCTTAAAGGGGTCTGTCAGAAAGGTGGGGGCAGACTTTTTATCGGGGCTTGAAAGGCCCCTTCCCAGCTAAATCAGTCTGTGATTCTGTGAAAGGCAGCAGGACCTGCTGCTGCAATATTCTGGGCAAAAGGGTCAGAGTTGAAGAGAGAATAAATGACCCCTAAGCATCAGGAAACAGAGCAGGGTGCAGTGTGGCAACCCCCAGGAGAAGAACTGTGAGCCATCACCTGCCCCTTCCAATGTGCTGTGTGGAGCAGAGCCACACACTGACTCCCGAGATGGGCTCTGGGTGCAGAGCAGAACCCTCCCCTGGGAACCAGCCCTTCACCTCCTTCTCAACCAGCACAGCACCCTGGGAGGCCCTTCTATGGCACAGCCCCTCAATCCCACTTCCTCAGACCCTCATCTTTACAGGCGCAAAGGGAGGAGAGGGATGACAGGGCAGGCACGCTGCTCCCATCAGATTCTGGCCCGTAGTGTGCCCAGGTGGCCAAGAAGGCCACCAGCATCCCAGCTTGGATCAGTACTGGTGTGGCCAGCAGGACGAGGGGTCCCCTGGACTGGGCACTGGGGAGGCCACACCTTGAATCCTGGGTTCAGGTTTGGGCCCCTCACTCCACGAAGGACACCGAGGGGCTGGAGCGTGTCCAGAGAAGGGCAACGGTGCTGAAGAAGGGTCTAGAGCACAAGCCTGGTGAGGAACAGCTGAAGGACCTGGTCTGGTTCAGCCTGAAGAGATGGAGGCCCAGGGGAGACCTTCTGCTCTCCATAACTCCCTGACAGGAGGTTGGAGCCAGATGGGCTTGATCTTTTCTCCCAAGGAACAAGTGACAGGTCAGGAAGTAACAGCCTCAAGCTGCACCAGGGGAGGTTTAGGTTGAACACAAGGAACAGTGTCTCCCCCACAGGGTTTGTCAAGGGCTGTCCCAGGCTGCCGAGGGCAGTGGTGGAGTCCCCATCCCTGGAGGTCTTTCAAAGCCATGGAGATGTGGTGCAGAGGGACATGGTTTAGTGGTGCCCTGGCAGTGCTGGGAGTTCAGTTGGACTCAATGATCTTCAAGTCTCTTCCAACCAGAAATATTCTCTGATACTACAATCATTCTGGAGGTGCTTCATCCACGAAGGGTCTACAGAGGGACTGCTTTTGCTCATCAGCTGATGCCCTAAGACTGCTGGTGCCAGCAGATGCTCAGGGATGTGGTGCAGGCAGACCACATAGACCTGGAGGTAGGGAGGCAAGGCAGGGATGACCTGAAGTTGCTCTTATCAGAAAAGAAAAGAAAAAAAAAAACAACATTTTTTTAAGGGAAAAAAAAAAGTCTTAACATATTTTACAATGTCTATAAAAATGCCCACTTTGAAGTGCAGCCTGAACGATGAGTGCTCCAGTAGCAATTTCAGATTGGTGTGAAGTTGCTGGGAGCATCTCTCAGCTGTTAGATGGTACTTTTCCTCCCACTCACATCTTTTGTCTGTGAATACAACGTATGGTCTGTAATTCTGCAACGCATTTTGAGGTTAAACATCCATCAGTAACAACAGCTTCAAAGGGGGACAGATGGGAAACGCTGAAGCACCAGAACAAGTGCCTGCCATGATACACTTAGTGGTCCCATTGAGCAGAAGTGCACCAGAGGCACATGGGGTTGGCACGGCTTATCCTCCCCAGATTTCCCCCAATGGTTTTACTGGCCAGGGCCAAATTATTGCCATAAACATGGCCAGCACAGCCCTGGTCACCCCTGCCTGAAATGTGTCCCTAGGGGCACACAGGGCAGTTGCAGAAGGGTGTCACTTATTCCTTGTGGCCCAAGTCTCTCCCTTGTCACCTCGTGCCTGTCACTTGCCACTCATGGCCTTCTCTTTTGGACTTCTCTGGGACTCATCCAGCAGGACGCAGTTCCAAACCCACCGTCCGTGTTGTTGCTTTCTTTGTTCAAGGACAGGCAATGGCAGCAGCAGCCCCTGCCCTCCCACAGCCCTGTGGCTCCCTCCCCGCCCTGTGATGCTGGCCAAGAGCGTGATCCCCACAGTGGGAAAGTGAAGGTTACCCTTGGGAAAAAAAAAGAAATTACGAAGTTTAATGGTCATGTTGCTGGTTTGATGGCTATCTCATCCCATGGGGTGTTTATGTCCGCTTCCCCAGCCTTGGAGCAAAACTGGGGCAGGAAGGGGCAAAGCAGGTGCAGCAGCTGCTCCACCCCTCACTCTATTTACACCAAATAAACCTCCTGTGCCAGCGGGGCTGGCACTCTCCTTAAAAGTCTGGGCAGGTGATGGGAACAGAAGGGACCCAGCAGAAGGGTGAACCAGAGCCTGGGCACATGTTGCAGGTGGGGCTCAGCCTGCCCCACTCCCCTGGGGGAGCGGCCAGTGGTTTCTCCATGGCCAAACCAGCTGTGGGCGATAACATGGGCACTGGGCAAGGTGAGTGAGCTGCGGCTGGGGACAGCCAGGGATGGCTGGGGACATCCACATATCTCACACTGGGAAGGTGCAGGAGGTTCTTGCTTGTGCCAGGGCTTCATACAGTGTAGCAGAGGGGCGGGAGCAGACCCCCATTTCCTTCCCCAAATACCCCTGGCATTTCCCAGGGCAGGCAGAGCTGGAGCCACCAGCCAGCACTGCTGGGCCAGGGTACCAGTGACTGGGTGGGCTCGGACTGATGCTCCTCAATGATTCAGGCAGGTAAGTGCCCTCGTGATGTGGCCAGCTGCGAGGATAAGGTGAATTTGGGAACTATGAGGGTGCAAACAGCCCCAGACCAACCCTGCAGGTCATTTTAGCCTGGTTTCAATGACTAGAAGCCTGTGTGACTGTACTGGGGGTCTGTCTGTGACACCCCCACACACACACAAAATGCTGGAACATGCTGGCCTGAATGAATTCCAGCACTTTCTGTCCTGACTCTTCAAAGCAGGGTGCTGGGCTAAGCCACACCTCGTTACAAATGCTGCTCTGTTCCTGAACCAGAAATGAACCTGATCTGCCGTTTTGACTGAACTTAAGCAAGGGCCAAACTTGAATTGGCGAGCAGGAGACAGAGACGGACCCAGCCTGGGAGCAATCGAGGCTCCCAGACCCCCCTGAGGTGCCACCACGTGCTGCCACACACGCAGCATGCAGGTCTGGGACGGTGCCGTGTCCCCGTGTCCCCTCGGGGGCACAACAGAGAGATTTGTCTTGGCGCAAATCCATCATAAACTCCCCAATCCAACTGAGCTCATCCAAGATAAGTATCATCAGGTAACGAATGTGTGCACTAATCAACTTCAGCCTTGAGAATTAATGAATCACCACCCAGAAGAACTCGCCCACGCAGAGACAAGTCCTGTCTCCTTGTATAGGGTTTGGAGCTGAGCTCTTCTGCAGCCCCAGGGAAAATGCCGCTCTCTCCTCTCTAGGAGGAGCTCAAACTCTGCTCTTCCCAGCACAGGGCGGGTGTCTGCCACAGCCCTGCCACAGTGCTCTGTGCGGGAGACTCCTCCGAGGGTGCCCCGGGGACCTCCTGTCTCCAAAGGGCTTCCCAGATGCTTGCCAGCCCCTGTGGGGGTGGAGTCTCTGCAAGTGCCTGGGGGCGTATGGGAAACGGAGACTCTTTGATATCCTGCAGACCATCCCTTCACGGTTGGTGTGCCCCTCTTGCTGCAGCACCTTCTCCTTGCACCTTCTTTGCCCCTCACCCCAAGAGGGACACTGAGGAGCTGGATCGTGTCCAGAAAAGGGCAACGAAGCTGGGGAAGGGTCTAGAGCACAAGTCTGGTGAGGAGCAGCTGAAGGACCTGGGGTTGTTCAGCCTGGAGAAAAGGAGGCTCAGGGGAGACTTTCTGGCTCTCTCCAACTCTCTGACAGGAGGTTGGAGCCAGGTGGGGTCTGTCTCTGCTCCCAAGGGACAGGATGAGAGGAAATGGCCTCCAGCTGCACCAGGGGAGGTTTAGGTTGGACACAAGGAACAATTTCTTCCCCACGAGGGTTGTCAAGGCCTGTCCCAAACTTCCCAGGACAGTGGTGGAGTCCCCATCCCTGGAAGGGTTTCAAAGCTGTGCAGATGTGGTGCTGAGGGACATGGTTTAGGCATGCCCTGGCAGTGCTGGGTTAACGGTTGGACTCCATGATCTTAAAAGTCTCTTCCAACCAGAATGATTCTATGATCCTCTCTGTCACCCAAGGGGTCAGAGTGGTTGGGAGACTTTGGCAGGAGGCAGTAAGAGGTGGGACAAACACCTGAGGCAGCTTTTCCTGCTCTATCTGGGCTCATAGCACCTGGTCCTGAGCTGCCAGACCCAGACAGGACACTGCCTCCTGCCCTTCTCTTTCCTTGGGAGGGGACACGATGCAAATGGCCCCTCTCAGCCTCATCATCACTTGGGCACCTGCCTGTGAGTTCCCTCCTCACCACTGCAGATCCTGGCTGGGACCAAGATGATCTTTGTCCTCAGCAGTGTAATGCTGCTGTCCCATGGTCATCCCTATGGAACAGGGACTGTCCTTGCTCTCTGCACCTCCCTCTCAGTAGATCCCAGGCTGAGAATTCAGGAGCTTTTTGAAGGGTATAAAGCCCCTCCCAGAGTGAAGAAACACACAGCAGGTAAACTGGCCCCACGGTCCCCTGAGCCCCTGATCAGAGATTTCACCAGGGGCCTGAGCCGATGTGAGCAGGTGAGAGCAAAATGAGGAGCTCCACCCAGGAAGAGCCTCCTGAGAACCTTCCCTTTGCAGAGTGGAGAATAACTATTTAAATACAAGACGCTGCTGTAAGCCTTCTAAGTGCCATTGGCCAGGGTGAAATGCTGCCAACTGGGGTGGTGAAACCTGTTGAATAAAAGGTCTTTGTCCCACAGAGATGTTTGGCTCATCTCCAGTCACTGTCGTGATCACATCCGAGGCTGACACCTGGGACATCGATGCCTCCTCTTGTCTGGGCTGCGGGCAGTTTGTGGATTGGGACAGAATGCCAGACCCGGATCAAGAGGCATGTATCCCCCGAGACATCCTCAGCAAGCCCCTAAAGGAGCTGAAGAAGCTGGCAAGAGAAGGCTACTGGGCAGTGAGCCGTGCTTTGAGAGCTCAGGTCTACCACCAGCTCATCCAGCAGGTCGCCTGCCGGCTCGTCACCCCAGACGCTCTTGTCTACAGGGACGTGGCAAATCGGCTATTTGGGAAGCTGAGTGTGAGCTCCCACCCTCTACCCGAGTTCCTGGAAGCATGCTCCATGCCCACATACTGCCTCAACCTGGAAGGAGTCACTGCCCTGAAGAAGATCCTCATCTGTGTTGGCAACCTTTTCCCTGACATTACCTACAGCCCAATCCTCCCCTCTCTGGTGGCTCTGCTGCTGCACTACAGCGAAGATGAAGCTCAGTGCTTCGAGAACATCTCTCGCCTCATTGCCAGCAATACTCCCCACACCAGCTACATTGACCAGTCCTTCCTGGCCCATAAGGCCTCCTGCATGACTTTTGGGGATCTGGCCAACAAGCACTGCCCAGCAGCTCACAAACTCATAGCCAGCACCTCTGAAAATGTCTTTGAGGTCTACTCTGAATGGTTATCATGGCTCTTTCATGACCTTCCCTTCAATTACGCCATCCGCATCTTTGATGTCTACCTGCTGGAGGGGCAGAAGGTTCTCTACCGCATTGCTCTGGCCTTGTTGAAGCAGTACAAGCTCTCAGTGACCTCTGCTGAGCTGGAGGGGACTGACATCAAGGCAGACCTGCAGGTTTTCATGCAGAACATTGCTGAGCATGTGACTGTTGACAAACTCCTAGAGAGAGCCTTTGGCATCCGACTGTTCTCCCGCAAGGAAATCTGGCTTCTCCAGATGGCCAACAGGAAGGCATTAATGGAGAGGGGCATAACCATGGTGCAGAGAAGGTAAGGAGACCTCTCCATTTGCCAGCTCGTGGGGCTAAGCAGACAAAAAAATGAATTACAGTGGAGATACAGCATGGGGGCAGCTTCGGGTATCTCCCATAGCTTTGGCTATGCTGGGTGCCTCATAGCCCCTTGGTGGGGACCCTGTTAGGAGACACTATGAAGTTAGAGGTAGTGAAGAGAACAGAAAGCTCACAAGGAAAAAATGCATGACAAAACTTGATGCACAGGGGATGCACCTGTAAAAGTAGGTGGGCACCCCAGTTTGGCAGTAATGGACATCCTCCCTTGTACAGGCAGTCCTTCCACCTGGCTGTGGACATGCAGAACTTCAGCTCCAGCATTGTAACAGCTCAGGAGATGCGCATCATCTGGTCCTGGATCCCCGAGCGCTTCTCCCTCTTCCCCCCACTGATGCTCTTCTCCACCTATGAAGATGGGTGCAGCCTGCAGAGGTAAAGTGTCATCTGCTCATCAGGGCAGGTCAGATGGGGCAGGTGTAAAACTGAGTAGAGGTGGGTGGTATAGAAAGGAGCAACATGTAGAGTCCATGGAGTATATGGAGACCTCAGGGTCTCCTGGGGACTCTCTTGGGCCTGATTCAAGATCTTGAGTGTGGTCTGGGCTGGTGCTGGCTGTGGGGGAAGGGGCTGAGGGTCAGTCAGATGGCAGTTAGCAGCTCAGCACTGCACAGGGAACATTGAGCCCTGTGGGTGCACTGGATGGGGACATCCCCATGTGTCACATCATGCTGGACATGCAATGATCAGCCAGGTCTAGCTGACATGTCATCCCCAGGACTCCAGCTCCTTCTCAACAGCACAGGGCATGGGGCAGCTGCTGGATGCTGCAGTCAGTGCTGCGGCTCAAAACTGAGCTGGAAAACATATTTACCCTTGACTTCCCAAACTGTGAAGCAGCAAAAGCCTTCCAGTGGGCTGAGGTGGCTTTTGCATGAATGTTTCCAGGCAGGAAACCCAAACCTTCTCCTCTGTAGAAGCACATTAAGCTGGGAGGTTGCATTGGCAGAGCAGGCAAGCTCAGGGCAGGGGCAGACAGCACTTGGGTACATCCTGTGACAGGAAAGACAGCAAACGCCCTGAATGCAACTTAAGAGAGCCAATGCCCAAAATTGCAACAGGAAGAGCAGTGTCAGCACTGGAGACAACCCAGGGCCTGGTGACAAGCACTGCCATGGCCATGGGGTGAAAGGTGCAGTGGGAAGCCGCGACATCACCACAAGGCTCAGTGCCAGAAGGTTTCTCGGTTGGGAATACCAGGCCATGTTTAAAAGTGGAACCGCAATGGTTGTGCCTCCATTAGCACCACACACTCCCCCAGCCCATGAGAGCTTGAGCAGGTGCCCCCAGCACAGCGGTGCAGCCCTGTCTTGCGGCACACAGCCCTGCACCTTTCCAAGGCAGTAACAGGGTGCAGCGCCCAGGTTACGATCACACCCATATTAAAAACAAGCTGGTTTGGTAAACTCCCCCCAGGAAGCATCCCCCCAGTGCCTGAGAGTGGGAGGTTTTAGCATTTGGACTTATTTGAGATGTTACCTGCTTCACCAAGAAAAGGTGACTTGAGAAGTCCAACAAGGCAACTCCTCCCATTCCTGCACAAATGCTGAAGCTGCTCAAGCTCCATAACAGTGAGTTTCTGCTGCTGTCCTTACACCAGCTCCCTTGGGCCAGCAGCTGGCACAGCAATAGTCTGGGAAGAGCTGCCACCGCTCTCCATTGTCCTTTGCAGTCTCATGCTTGCTGCATACCTGGGCTCTTGGTGTGGCACATGGCTCCTGGGTCTCAGACCCCCACCAACCAGCCTCCTTGTCCATCTCTGCAGGTTTTACACGTGTTGTGAAGGCTACGAACCAACAGTGCTGCTCATAAAAACAACAGAAGGGGAGGTAGGTATTTCTCAAGTAGAGAAGTGGGCAGTGCTGGTGTCAAAATGGGGAAGGAGACAGGGTGGTCGACCTCACCAGCACCTCTTAGAGCAGCCATGGTGCTGTGTGGTCCCTCTCCAGCCCTGCCTTAGGGTCTATTCCAGCTCCTAGGAAAGCTGCACATCCAGCACCCAGAGGCTCCTTAGACATGGGGTCTAAAGGTGCTGCTGGGTGGAAATGGAGGAGGAGTCAGTGAGATGGAGAGAGGCCACAAGCACTACTCTTGTATTGCAAATACACACTAAATTGTGAAGTCATCATAAAATAGTTTGGGTTGGAAGGGACCTTAAATATCATCTAGTTTCAACCCCCCTGCCATGGGCAGGGAGATGTACCCCTAGACCGGGTTGCTCAAGGCCCTATCCAACCTGGATTTGGACACATCCAGTGATGGAGCATCCACAGGTTCCCTGCTAAGTTCTTGCTAAGCAAACTTTCCTGCAGTCAGCAGATGTTCTGCCTCAGCCAGAACATGCTTTCAGTGAATTAAATGCAAGGATCGCTGGCTGCGAGAGCAGCCACACAAGGAAAAAGGAGGCAAAATGAGGACAGCTTCTACGGCATTTGAAAGTCGTGAAATAACTGCAAAAAGCCTGTGAGCCAGGCCTCCTCCCAGGGGCTTTGAGAGCGCCTCATAAACACATATTTTCTCTCTCCACTCTTCAACAAACAGCTGAGGCAAGTTCTGGAAATTGTTCAGGCATCCCAAAGATTTATTGACCTACTGGTCCTGATTTCCTCAACCTGACACTCCAGTGTGGCGTAGAGATAAACACCCTGCCACCCGCTATGGCCTTGTCCAGACAAGACAAGATGAATCATAAAACTTTGTTTCCTAGACATTTTAGCTCATTTTATTCTGTAGATAGTACTGAGGACAGGCACAAGTTCCCACTTCTCAGTAGGTCCCCTCCAGCCATGGTTGAGTCAAGGACATCCACACCAGAGTCAGCTTGACTGTGAGTGAAAGAACCCCTGGGACTGGTTAAAAACCTTGAAGGTAAAAAAAAAAGTTACCTGAGTCTTTGCCATTTTCTCTGAAGACTCACAAAACAGGCAGCCACCTTGCCATCAGCCAGGGCCAGCTGAGGACAAGGGACTCCTAGACACAATTATTCCTCTCTATTGCCGGGAGCTGAACTGGGCTTGGGAGTGGGAGGCACAGCTCCCAAACCTAGGCCAGGGAATACACCAGCACAGCCAAACTGGTCCTGCTCAATCTACCAGCATGCAGCTCACTGCAACCACCTCTGCTGCAAAAGAGCAACCCCCCAAATCTTCCAGATCCTCCCCTGAGGTGCTGACTGAAGCTGAGTGGACTCACATCCAGAGCTCCAGGCACTTGGCAGTACAGGATGTAGCTGGTGTGGCAGAACTCAGCTCTCCAACTGCCCCAGGGACCCCGCAGAGCCCTGGCCCCTCCTGTATGCAAGTGCCACGGCCAGTGATTCGGGGGCTTGCTTTGGCCCCAGCCGTCTCCCCAGTGATGGCTCCTTGTGCTCTCTCCCAAAGGTGTGTGGGGCGTTTCTCTCCTCTGACTGGAGTGAAAGGAAAAAGAGTGGTGCAACACCGTGCTTTTTTGGGACTGGGGAGTGCTTCGTGTTCACTGTAAGTCATACTTTATTTCAGGATTTACACTTATGGTAATTACTTTTTCCTTTACCCCTCTGACAACTCAGGGCATAGGTGGGACCGAGCTGCTTTCTTCCCACAGTCCTGCTGCTGTCCCTGAGCTCTGTCAGGAGGCAGCAGCACAGAAATTGCTATGCTGGATAGGACTAAATGGATAATGAGCTCCTGCCCTGGCCTGCCCCAAGCCCCTCGACAGGCAAGATGCAGTAACCCGAGGTGGGTCTTGGAGCATCCTCCCAGCATGATGGTGGGGTGGGTTTCTGCCCTGTTTGCTCAGGGCAGCTCCTCAATGGCACATTCCCAAATCAGCCCTCGTGTCCCTGCAGAGGGAGCAGGCTGAGCTGGTCTGAGAAATCCTGTGGGCAAAGTCCAGCATCCATCCAGTATCCCACCAGTGTCCATCCAACATCCATTCAACAATATAGGCAGTGCAGGTTTGCCAATCTCCAACAACGCCTGGCAAAGACAAAACCAACTTCTCAGCTGCAGGCACCTCCAGAGCAGCTTTTGCACTGTCAGGATGCTTTGTCCCCTCCTGGGCCCAGGTCCTGACCTGGCACACAGCATTTGGCCCCCAAGCCACCTGGCCAGGATAGCACAGTCTTTCCCCACCAATGGAGATATGCCTCAAAGGACAGGGCTCACCACATTTCTCCTGCTTTCCAGGTGCGCCCTGAGACAGAGAGGTACGAGTGGGTGTTCATCAAGAAGCCGGAGCTGGCCAAAGCCGTGCCACGCTCACGCCAGCGGTCGCCTTCCCCTTCTCCCGCATCCCTGCTCAGCTCCTCCACAGATGGCCACGGCACCAGCTCCAACCATCTCACCGTGCCCACACCACAGAGAAAAGGCCGTCTCTCCCCATTTCTGGCCATCAGGCATTTCCTTCTGCCTTCCAAAACAGCCTCCATGTTCATGTCTGGGTCTTGGGAAGGGATCATTATTGGTAATTATCAAATGGTGACCACCCACCACTCTTTGGCCTAAGAGGGCTCTACTCCAGATCAAAATCTGAGCTACCTGTAGAGGAAAAGCCCTCCTGGTTTAGGATCTCAGTTTAAAGTCAGGGGGGATGAAGTCAGCCCCTTCTTCCTCAAATTAGTAGGAGAGTCCAAAGCTCCACAAGGAACAAGAATGCTCCACCTGAGAGCCTCAGAGGGGCTCTGCTAGCTGAGGAGGAGAACCATAGCCCAAACCTCCCGGTGACATTTGCACCCTTTTGGCTGGCATGTCCTTTCTTAGCCCTTACCTCCACTTTGTGCAGGATGGAGAGGAGCTATAGGTGGGGATCAGCCTGAGGAAAGGCCGGGCATGGTCACCCAGAGCAGATATGAGAGCTTCTGGGTCAGGGTTGTGCATGGGGGTCGAATCTTTGTAGTCCAACACTGCTGGGATGGGTTCGGCAGAGAACTTCAGCACGCCAGAAATGCCTCTGCCTCCCTTCCAGGCTTTGGGAGCAGGCTCAGGGCAAGCCTGGCTGTGAGGATGCCAGGAGCTTTCCCTGCTCTCCAGCTCTCCAAGCAGTTTAATAATTCAGCTTGTGCTGCCAGGGCAACCTCTGGCCCTGGCTGCCCTGCAGACAGCTCTCCGGGAGCTCTGCCTCCACGCTGACAGCCCGACGAGCAGAGAAGGCAGCTCAGGGCAGCCCCAGCCCAGCTCAGCACTGTGGCCAAAAGAGAGAAAGCTGAGAGATGGGTGCGGTCCTGCAAGACCCTGTCAGCTGAGCCAGTGCCCCTGCTTGGACAGCAAGGTGGGGAGAGCAGAACCTGACCATCTCTCTTGCTTTTGCAGGTGGAGGGGGAGGCCAAGCTCTGTCCCTTGATGCCAATCTTCTCTGGGGGCACACAGAGCACTGTGAGACTTTCGACAACCCGCCACTCTGCCAGGAGAACTTTAAGGTGCAGCTCTTGGAAGTGTGGGGCTTTCAAAACACCTAGGTCCCAGGGGGCAGCCCCTCACTGCACTGCCTATGGAGCCAGGGTGCTGGCCACCATCCTGGCCTGCCCACTGTGGTCTCTGCTGGCAGCACTGCAGGCACCTCCACTCGCCATTCTCTCCTCCACGGTCCGCATGGAGATGTGGAGAGAGGGCAGAATGGGACTGTGGGCACTGCCTTTGGGGACAGTTGAGGTCCTCTCCTACAGTTTAGACCCAGCCCACTCCACCCAGTCTGTGCAGTTTAGGATGCTGGAAGGGAGGTGAGTCAGTCCGGTGTTCCTCACACCTCCCAGGCCGGTTAGTGGCTTGGGGCTCAACAGCAAACCAGTGGTATCACACCAGATGTTACAGGGATTTTGAGCCCAGGCAAAACCCAACACTGAGGTACAAAGTTCATCAGAAACCCTCTCAGACCCCACCTCCCTGTAGCCCCAAGACCAGCACCACCCTTCAAGCCATACCCAGATTTCTTTAGCCTCCGCAGGTCACCAGGACTCCCCTGGGATTAGGCCCTGACCACCATCCAGCACAGTGACAGAGACTCTTTTTGTCCATGGCTGAAACCACTGATCAGCAATTAGCAAAGTCCTACCGGTGTTTATAGAGCAGCATCCAACAGGAGCCCCCAGCTGTGTATCTGTCGCCTCAGGTTTGTATTAAGCTACCGAGCTATATGCACCGCAAAGGACTGATGGAAGACCATGGGCACTGAATACATATGAGATGAGCCTTAACCAACGTGCCCTGACTACCTGGGGTGAGGACAACGGGAGATGTGCTGTTTTGAAACATGAATTGTAAATGTGGACGTGGAGCTTGCTCAGACAAGGCAACCCTCATGGGAGGGCTGTAGACCAGAGAGGTACCATCCTGGCTGCAGGATGAGAACATCCCCCACTTCCAAATATACTTTCCACTTGCGATTTTATCTTTCATATATTCCAGTTCTTGAGCTATTCGGAGCAGGAGCTCTCACTGCCTCAATGCCTGCTTCCAGCGCTGGCAGGAGGATGCAGGCAGGAGCAGGTGATGGCAGCAAGTT
The DNA here is from genome assembly GCA_027560015.1 of Chloroceryle amazona. Taxonomy (NCBI): domain Eukaryota; kingdom Metazoa; phylum Chordata; class Aves; order Coraciiformes; family Cerylidae; genus Chloroceryle; species Chloroceryle amazona. The sequence continues at coordinate 12,957 of JANHFX010016027.1, forward strand.
TTGCTCCCATGGTATCAGTCATGTGGCAGAGTAAGGAATTGCTTTTGGCCTTCAGAGGGCATCCAGGTGAGATGAGGAGGTGACACACAGCCCTCCATGCCTCCATGCCTGGCCTTTGCTCACAGTGCTCAAGTGAAAGAACACCATGGAATTACTCCTGCCCTTCAATTAAAAAGCGTTGCTAGAGGATCCTTAGTATTTTTTTCCTTCTGCAGTCATGTACTGGACCTTCTGTCTGGCTGAGTTTCCCATGGTAGACTCTCTCCCTTCCCACGAGGCTGTTTCTCCTCTCCACCCAGAGACATACAGGATGCATGAAATGCCTGGAAATACAAAGCCCTTCATTAGCAACCCAGCCTGCCCTCCTCGCAGCTGTGTTCAGAGTAGTTCCTTGTAAGGGGCAAGCAGGGCCTGTTTAATGTATTAGAATGCCAGAGGCTGGGGTTGTGTCCTGCAGGCCGTGATGTCCCTGACGTGGTGGCAGAGCCTGCGAGTCCCTCGAGGCTATCTGTGCTGTGTACCTGCACTACCGCCAGCTCGGGCTGTAAATCACAATGGATGTCAGTGCACTTATTGCATTCACTGCCTGTAATCTGATGAGCGTCTCTGCCATTTCTGAAAAGGACGCTACAGTCTTTTCTTCTTACGCTTTATTCCATTACTGAATAAACTTCAAAACTCTTGGAGCATAAAAAAAACACAACACTGAAGCCACGCAGGGGAAGCAGAGGGGGCAGGAGGCTGAGGGGATGTGTAACAAGATATAAAGAGATCTTTCATCTGTGTCATGCTGTCACTTGACTGCAGCAGGGTCAGCAGAGACCAAATTGCTGCTTTGATGGCCCTGGGTGTCCCCAGAAAGACAAGGACGGAACAGGGGTGAAGGGCAGCACCAGACATGGTGGCCGCTCTGACCCGGCCTCCCCTCACCAGCAGAGCCACACACTGACTCCCGAGATGAGCTCTGGGTGCAGAGCAGAACCCTCCCCTGGGAACCAGCCCTTCACCTCCTTCTCAACCAGCACAGCACCCTGGGAG
>JANHFX010016029.1:0-16938 GCA_027560015.1 Chloroceryle amazona
TCCCTTTCTGCCAGGCAGCTTTCCAGCCACTCCTCCCCAAGCCTGTAGCGTTGCCTGGGGTTGTTGTGACTGAAGTGCATGACCCAGCACTTGGCCTTGTTAAACCTCATCTCACTGGTCTAATCACATCGCTCCAGCCTGTCCAAATCCCTCTGCAGAGCCTTCCTACCCTCAAGGAGATTGACACTCCCACTTAATTTCGAGTCATCTGCAAATTTACTGAGGGCACATTTGATCCCCTCATCCAGGTCATCGGTAAATATATTAAACAAGACTGGTCCCAAAACTGAGCCCTGAGGGACACCGCTTGTGACTGGTCGCCAACTGGACTTAACTCCATTTACCACCACTCTCTGGGTCTGGCCATCCAGCCAGTTTCTAACCCAGTGAAAAGTCCACCCGTCCAAGCCATGAGCCGACAGCTTCTCCAGCAGAATGCTGTGGGAAATGGTGTCAAATGCCTTAATGAAGTGCAGGCAGACAACATCAACCGCTCTTCCCTCATCCACCAGGTGGGTCACCTGGTCGTAGAAGGAGATCAGGTTGGTTAAACAGGACTTGCCCTTCATGAGGGCAACCAACCCATGTTGGCTGGGCCTGATCCCCCTGTTGTCCTGCACTTGCTGTGTGATCACCCCCAAGATAAACTGTTCCATAATCTTCCCCAGAACCGAGGTCAGGCTTACGGGCCTGTAGTTCCCCAGATCCTCCTTCCTGCCCGTCTTGTAGATGGGTGTCACATTGACAAGTCTCCAGTCATCCGGGACTTCCCCAGTTGACCAGGATTGCTGATAAATGATGGACAGAGGCTTGGCAAGTTCCTCTGCCAGCTCCCTCAGCACCCTCAGGTGGATCCCATCTGGCTCCATAGACTTATGGGTGTCCAGCTGGCTTAGCAGGTCTTTCACTACTATGTCCTGGATTGTGAGGGGATTATTTTGATCTCCATCCCTATCTCCCAGCTCAGGGGACTGAATACCATGAGGATAACTGGTCTGACTATTAAAGACTGAGGCAAAGAAGACATTGAGTACCTCAGCCTTTTCCTCATCCTTGGTACCAGTGTTCCACCTCGCATCCAGTAAAGGGTGGAGATTCTCCCTGGTTCTTTTTTTGCTGTTTATATATTTGTAAAAACACTTTTTATTATCTCTTGCAGCAGTGGCCAGGCTGAGTTCTAGCTGAGCTTTTGCCCCACTAATGTTCTTCCTACACAACCTAACTAAATCCCTATACTCTTCCTGAGTAGCCTGCCCCTTCTTCTAAAGGTGGTAGACTCTCTCTTTCTCCTAAGTCCCAGCAAAAGCTCCCTGTTCAGCAGGACGCCATCACTCTCTTCCCCCAAACTGCCTTCAGCCTAGAAGAGCAAGAGGGCCTGGAGGGGCTGTGCTGTTCAGCAGCAATCCAGTTCTCAGGGTGTGTGACTTGTAGTTTCCCAACAGAAATCTCCTTTCAGGAGGCTAAGGAAAGTTTTATTCTCCCTTTAGCCTCCTAATGAGCATCACTGCAGTAGCAAGGAAGTCCACCAGGAGAAGTATTTGGCATCAGAAAGATGTATTTGAAGAAGCCCTTCTTATTCTCTTTTACTTCATTTGCCAATTTAAGTTCTAAGAGGGCTTTGGCCTTCCTTGTTGCCTTCCTACATGCTCTGACAACTTCTCTATAATTGTCCCAAGCATCCTTTTCCATCTTTGATACAGGTGCACTCCATCTGCTGCCAGTAGACCAGGAGCCATATAAACTTCACTGTGATCAAAGAACCCAAAGTTCCAACTGCGGCACCAGTCTCTGACACACATGTTAATCAGGTGTGGTTTCCACCCTCTTTCTGTATTTTTCCCTACTACTGGAGGGATTGCTGAGATCACCACCTGTGCACCCAAACTTTTAACCGGTAGCCCAAACAGCTTACAGTCCCTCTTAACTGCCCCTGGACTTCTCTCTGCAACCTCATCATTACTGACCTGGATAACCAGCAAGGGGTAATAATCAGAGGACTGCACCAGAGCAGGGAGCTTCCTTTTTACACATTTAACCTGAGCCCCAGGGAGGCAGCAGACCTCCCTGTGGGATGGGTCATTTTCATTCCCTTCTACCTCCAGAATCTCATACCTATTCTGCAAGTGTATTTGAGGTGGTGGTGTAGGAAGGGAAGGGGTATGCCTGCAACCCCGAGCAGAAACCTGCTTCCACCGACTTGCCTCATGTGACTCCCCTGATGGACCTTCATTCCTATCATCATTTGTTTATCCCTCAGCTTCCAGAGCCCCACACCTACCATGCAAGGGTAACCAGGAATCGGGCAGAGGCTGGCATACAATTCACCTGCCTCGCTGAGCAGGGACCTGTCTTCATTCCCCTTTGTCTCTTGGGTCCTCTCCTTTTACCTGGTGGTAAGGGAGGAGGTGATCCTCTTCTTCTTGTGGAGCTCTCTGTTTGTTCTGCAAGGGCACTGCAGGCAGAGCACTTGTTAAGAGAACATGCCTGCCCTGGTTTTTGTGCCACACAGAGATCTGTTCCCACTCACACTGCTCCTTCTCTCGGACCAATGGTTCCATGTTCTCCTCATCAGAAGGCACCTCAAATTCAAGGGTTCCATACCCATCATCTGCAATAGATACCCATATACTTCAGTCTGCATTTTTCCAAACCAATCATTAATGTGGGATAATTTGCTGAAGGCATGGCTACCTTGAGAAGCCAAGGATCTGATTTCCAGACTGTCAGCTCATTCATCATATTAACTAGTGGGAGCTTAAGGTGCTCAGTGATTGTGAAAAATCAAGCACAGGACTACTGTAGTTTGGACTATATGTAAATAAGCCACCCCCTGTTGTAGATTATTCCTGATGTTTTCATCCTTTATTTCTCTTTATTTCTCACCTTATAGAAGGAGTTTCAAACAAATATATTAACTGTTGTTCCTCAGATCTCATGATCAAGTACATTACAGAAATGCTAAGAAAGAAATTAAAGTATTCTGCAGTCTATGATTTAAAAACTAAACGCTGCAGTGGCCAAACACTGCAAGCCAGGAGTAGAAAGGGATATAGAATAATTAAACTTTGAGTAGGCATGACCAGCACTGTGGAATGACTGAGGCAGGGATTTTGTGGACAATTTAGTAGGTGATCACGTGCACCTGTATTAGGAGGATGAATTAAAACCGCAGGAGTGAAAGAGATGCTGGCTGTCTTTAGGACGCCTGACATTTTCTGTTTTGTCCACTTGCCTATGCAGGAACACAGATCTTGCACACAGTTCTACAAAAAATTTAACAAAAGAAACAAACTGAAATGGCTACCACAAAGCTCGGGAATGAACATCAGCCCCAGAGAGAGGCCAAGTAACAGTCCTCTCTGGCTTCAGAATCAGCAACATGAACAACCCTAAGTCAAGGACAGTGGGTTCCTCCTGGGGCAGCAAGAGGTTCTTTATAGCAACATAAATAGATAAAAGCTTCTATTCAGTAGCAGAGGAATTGGCCAGGGCAGCTGGATAATGGTTCGGGCCTGCAACATTAATAGGGCTCCTTGTAAACTTATACTTAGACAAGCGGTTTGCTGGATTTGGGCCCAACGTTTATCATCCCTCCCTCCAAGCAAGCCAAACTCAGTCGATTACTTTGGCCTCTAAATGTACTGTCCTAATGTTTGTGGTGACTGCTATTTCAAAGGCTTTACTCTTTTTTTTTCCTGCTCTGAAAGGTAGAGAAATGCCTGGGCATTGGAAGCTCTCTGCAGCATGCTGAGGAGACGTAACCTTCTTACCACGCTCCTGATTGCCTTGCCATGGGCTCTTCTCCTAACCTTGTGGCACCAATACCCAACCACCCACTACCTCAGCCTGCTGAGAAGTAAGTGCAAGAGTTCTGCTGTCAGTGTGATGGTGGTTGTGCTGATTGCTGGTGCAGCAGGAGATGCTCTCTCATGGGATGGGTCAAACAAAGACAAATTTGCCTGAAGGCCCCCTCAGGGTTTGCCTACAACAGACACACAAATTGTTCTTAAGAGTGTGTTAAACATGCACATTAGGCTGGCTCTGGGGAGATGATGCTGATGTGCTGAGCACTGACTCCAGGCAGATATGTCCCCAGTACTCTTTAATATCTTTCTTCTTCTTCTTCCTCTTGTTATTCTTCTTCTTCCTTTCTTCTTTTTGCCCTAGAAGAGACAGATGAGAACGTGACCACTAAAACTCTCCTCAACGGTACCTCTGCACTGAGAGAAGAAGGCCTCCCATCATGCATTCGGCAGCAGCAAAGCATAGGGACAACGCATAAAGTCATCCAGAATTATGTGTACTCCAGGCCTCCCCCATGGTCAGACACACTGCCAACCATCTTCGTTATCACCCCTACCTACACCCGGCCAGTGCAAAAAGCTGAGCTGACCCGTCTGGCCAACACCTTCCTGCATGTACAGAACCTGCACTGGGTGGTGGTGGAGGACTCGCCCCGGAGGACCAACCTGGTATCCAACCTGCTGGAGAAGGCAGGGCTCAACTTCACCCATCTCAATGTGGAGACACCCAAGAGTCTGAAGCTGGGGCTGTCCTGGATCCCATCCCACACCCCAAGGGGAACACTACAGAGGAACCTGGGGCTGCACTGGCTGAGAGACAGCTTCAGCAACACCGCACCACCAGAAGGGGTAGTGTATTTTGCTGATGATGATAACACCTACAGCCTGGAACTCTTTGAAGAGGTAAGAGCCAAAATTACATGGAACAGAAAAGCAGGATACAGCTGCAATGCCTCTTAAAGCCAGGTGCACTCACAGAGACCTCTAAGATAGGGCTACCATGTGGAATTTTAGCATCAATTGGGAGACAAGTGCTCTGGCATGCTGCCTAGAGCCCTCCTCGACCACCCTGCACTCAGTGGGAGCTGGGTAGAGGGCCGACACAAACCTATAGTTATGCAAACCCAGTAGCCATGCTCTAAGTGGCTGAAAGAGCAAAGAATGAATCTGCCATGGTATAGGTTGCAAATGTGAACTCCCACTCATATACCTTTAAACCAGCTAAAGCCTTTTGCCAGGGACCAGAGGATATATGGTCTGGAATTTATACCTCTTCTCAGGGAGAGCTGACTTGATTTAAATAAGACAAACTCCTAGCAAAACATAAATCTGCACTGTTTTAGGGGTGTGATGGGTAGGGGATGTTAGAAAAGTTATTTGACTTTCTCATCCACCTTTTCTCCTTGGCTGCCCTTCTGTATTCTGAGTTGCAGCCACCACAACAGAGCTGTGCCCCTGGGATCACAGAAGCTTGCCCAGTCTTCTGTTGGAAGCCCAGCTGTTGTGAGATGCCAAGTCTATTATAAACTTGCAAAAAATTCAGTAAACTCCCTTGTCACCAATTCTGTACAGCACCACTTGAAACCACAGAGTTATGCGTCAGAACACATTTTCAGTTTTCAGATTTTTTAGATCTCTGTTAAGCTCATCCTTTCTTGCTTCTTTCCAGGTCCCTTCTGACAATTTCAATAAAACCCCACTTTTTTAGGCAGTATCTGTGGATAGAAGAACAAGGGTGGGAGAAATCTGCAATAAATGAGGACAAAGATTCATCAGTCAGGGAAGGAGATTACTTGCATGAGGGTGAAGCGGGAGTGAGTGGAGTTGATAATACAGAACTAGAGGCCTGGTAGCAGTTGTGTTTGGCATCTATAAAAATGAAAAAATTTTACAAAAAAATGATAAAAGTTCAGATAAGATCAGAAAACCAAAGGTTTTCCTCCTTCTGAAGGACTGAGCGTGGGTGTGGAAGAGCAGTGAGTTTGGTGTTCAGAGAAGAACGTGCTAAAACAGCCTGTGTTTTGCAAGCTGTAGCTCTTCAAGCAGCAGCGCAGGTAAACAAGGGCTTGCACTGCTCAGAGCTGTGTGATTGTGTGGGAAGTCAGCGGGGGAAGACAGGTGCCAATGAAAGCAGAGGATGGCACACCGAGGGGCTGGGACAAATGTCGCGGGGCTGAATTCTCACAACACTATTTCGTTCTGGCAACGCAGATGCGCTACACAAGGAGGGTGTCCGTCTGGCCGGTGGCTTTCGTTGGGGGGCTCCGATATGAATCCCCAAAAGTGAGCCCAGCAGGGAAGGTGGTTGGCTGGAAAACCGTTTTTGACCCTAACCGGCCCTTTGCTATTGACATGGCTGGATTTGCTATCAGCATCAAGCTGATTTTGGAGAAGCCTCAGGCCAGTTTCAAGCTGGAGGGAGTTAAAGGAGGCTACCAGGAAACCAGTCTGCTGAAGGATTTAGTGACTATGGATGGGCTGGAGCCCAAAGCAGCTAACTGCACAAAGGTGAGTAGGACAAGAGATCTTGAAGATATATTCTCCTTGCTGAGTCCTGCCTGCTTTTGCAGCCTCCAGCCGTGCTCCTCCACCTTTCACTGTGCCCACCCTGGCTGGCACATGTCAGTGCCGAACAGTGCTGGGACAGGCAGGCAGAACCTGCCAAATTTTTACAGATGTGAAGCTCAGAGAGAGCTGAGGAACAGTCAGTGCTATGCACTCTCTGTTAATAAAGAGCCCCAGACATAGAATTTGTGCCCAGATTGCTTCTCCAAAATCCAGGAGGATTGGCAAAGGGTTGAGTCTGGGGTTTCAATCCAGAATGATCCCTCCTCCTTGTCACTGTCACTGTTTGCCTGTGAAGTCTCCCCCTTTGAATCACATGCTCCAAGCAGCATCGTGTCTTGGGTTGCTGTGGATCCCACCTGATGGATGTACTGCTCTTGGTGTTTCCATGGCATCCAGAGCCCCTGAACTCTTTGTGATTCCCTCTAGGTGTTGGTCTGGCACACAAGAACCGAGAGGCCCACGCTGGTTAACGAAGGCAAGCGTGGATTTACAGACCCCAGAGTAGAGGTGTAAGCTGAGAGCCAGCTCCAGGGTGTGAGTACCCTTGTATTTATTGGTTTTGGCGAGGCAAATAGTCCATACCCATTTCTTCATTTATGCTATTATTTCCGCAACACTGTATATATGATTGGCCCAGAAACTACCTTGCCGTGCCAGCCTTTGCACAAGAAGTAGACCCTCATCTTTACCCACTTACAGTCTGCATTTCATATTCATTCAAGCCTCCTGGCAGTCCACACAGAAGCTTTGCCTGCATACAGATGGAGACAAAAGTGACAGAAGAATCCCATGGTTCCACTCAGTAATATAACAGGCCAAATTCTTTGTTCCCCTATTTCTGCCAGCTCCAAACTCAGTTTAGTGGGGGAGTTGTCCTACAATGTGTGGAAAGAGCTCACATTCCTTCAGACAAGCTTTTTCCCCAACAGCCCTGCCACCTCTGCAGCACTCCATGCATTCACCTTCAGCTTTTATCCTTCATGAACAACTGTGGTGCAAGTGCAGAAGAGAAAAGCTGGTGGGACACTTAGACCACCTCAAAACAGCAACCAGCAAAGTGCAACCTACACAGACTCTCACAGAGTTTGAGGGTTTTGGTACCAATGTTACCAGAACTAGGAATATATGTGCTGCTAAGGAGAAATAGTGATGGCACCAACAGTGCCTTTGTGGTCCACAAATCCAGGTTCAGCAGCAGGATGGAAGATCATGGCAACCACCACAGGTGAAGGCAGGAATGTGTCAGAGATCAGTGATATGTTCTTAGAAGTAGAGACAGGCTTCAGAGGAGCTAAGACCTCCTCTGTCATCTGCCATGCCCTCTGATTCCAGTGTCTACCCTTGGAAGATTCCTAGCCCAAAAATCCCAAAAGAATAAGGTATCCAATCTGGGAGTACCCAGTCTTTCCAGAATGACTCATATCAGTGGCAGGACACAGGATGTTGAATTTACTCCTACGTCAGAAGATATTCCAGTGCTGCTTTCAGTCCTGACCCCAATATACACCTCAGCTGTACTAGTGGAAATAAAACTGACAGCTTTTATATGGGTAGTCATGAGTATTTCAACTTCTGCACTGATCTGCTGTGTGCATTACTAGTAGCTGCATACAGCATTTCCACATCATCTCTGAGTGACAGCTGCACAGAGTGCAAAGCAATCCCAGTGCCTGCACACTCAGCAGCAGATGGGAAGGATGGGAGTCGGTTGCCTACACATATATACCTGGTGCCAACATAGGCACCCTGGGGTAGCCTACCTGGCCCTCCTGTAGGGCACAGAATTCTGTACTGTATCTGCCAGCTTTTCATTAATATCTCAGATATCCTAGCAACCCAGAAATGATGCTAGAAACTCATGCTTAAGCAGCAGCCTCTCTTTTAACCTGTGTTTCTGTGAAATCCCCTACCAGTAACAGGCTCATTTTACATGCCCGCCCATGCTGGGTCTGCAGTAAGCTTAAGCTACGATTGCCCAAACTCAACTCAAAAGGACTCAAGAGTCCAGTTAACGGGTCTGGAGGTACTACTTACTTTGTAAAGGATGAGCAGGCTTATAAAACTTCGGGCAGATTAGACCTGCCTTGCCTACTTGTGAGAGGAGAGGTTGACTGCTCCCCTACGGATGCAGAGTGGATGTGATCTTTTTGGTGCTTTTGTCCTCACACTCTCTCCCCAGCGAAACACTCTGCCATCCTCCATCAGGACTGACAGGGATTCTCATGGGAGTGGCTCCCTGTAAGTAAGTTGTTGTGGGAAAGGGAAGTGACCAGTCCGAGACATCAAGACACTGCCACTCCATCTCCATCAGGATTTGCACGCTTATCTAGAGCCATCCTCTCTGGTGTTTTCACCAGGCCTTTAACACCTGCAGATGTGAGCCAGGCAGACATTGCTTGGTGCAGGGTCTGGTGCTTTGTTAATCTCTAGTTGGACTACTTGGTGGCTTCTTGGCACGTGTGACACACACAGGATTACCACTGACACAGTGTAAAGAGACCTGCTGATTCAATGGGTGCTGTATAAATAGCATGGATATTGTCCCAGCTGGAGTCCACTCTCTTCCTTGCCCGCATTCCCACCTCCCGTAGCTGTGTCCAGCTGAACAACAGCAGTGTTTGTGAGTCCAGGGGAGAAAACGCTACCCGCCAAATCAGAGCAGCTCTGCAAAGGGGGAGCAATAAGACTCGTCAGGGTTTTGCATTTCACAAGAGACAACAAAAAGAAAAACAAGAGCTGCACATTTGAAAAAAAAAAAGAAAGTCTTGTTCTCTTCTGCACTAGAAATTCTGCTTTCTTTTTTTTTCTTTCTGCCCTGAGAACCACTAGACAGGATCTGAGATGTGCTGGGATGGAGGATCAGGGATGAGAGCCTCGGCTACTTCCCCAGCCTCTGTGCAATGTGAAGGAGCAGGAGGGCCAAAAAAAAAAAAAGGGGGAATCTCTGAGCCCATCTTCAGATAGACAAAGCCTTTCATTGTGGAGATACTGTGAAAAATGGGGACATGCAGAGTAGGAAGGGAAATATGGAGGACGGGGAAAATCCTTGGGATTGTCTGTATTGCAATAGGGGCCATGGAGCAACCAAAAATTATCATATGTCCCTGCAGACTGTATTGAAACCCACTTGAAACACAGGCTTTGGCTTCTATGAGCAGGAGATGGAAGTGAATTTTGCTTCATATTTTTCTTCTTTAAAGCCCTCAAAATGACCTCTCAAGACTGGTGTTATAAAAAATACCTATTCTTACTGCTAGCATCTATTTACAAGCATCTCAGAGAGAAGAGTTTGCTTAGGTTAGCATAAGGTTCCTGCTGCTTTGTGATATTTGCAAACAGGGAAAGAAGTTCACCTGCATTCTGTGAAGCTGTTCAATGCAGAGCTTCCAGACAGGGTTCCTTACATCTCATCCTCCTGCTCTTTAAAAAAAAAAATATCAGAGAGCTTAAAATAAAGATTTTATGGGGAGAAAAAAAAAATCAGCATAAATAAAATCTCCCGGCTATGACTCTGTAGTGCAGACAAAAGAGGCAGCTCTTCAGCCATATCCCAGCCCAAAGCTGTGTGCGTAGTGTGGTTGGGGAACCTGTTTATTGATGCCTGCCTAGGGTCTACCTAAGCCAGGGGACAGCCTTGTGGAAATATGCCTCCTGCCCTGTTGTAGTAGGTGTGGTATAGACACCTCTATCTCTTTCTTACTTCATCTTGTGTTTGTTTTGACAGAGGCAGCGGGCAGTGATCCTCACGAAGTTTGTCAGCAACCACAGCAGCTGCGCACCCTTCCTGTTCTGTCCGGTCCTCTTTTCCATGCTGGAGGATGATAAATATGCCAAAATGACCCCACGCTGATCAATTCCCACTACCCAAAAGGTGGTAACAGGCAGGGACAGAGCTGATGTGGTGTCCTGTCATCCTACAGCTCTTCACCTTTGACTTCATGCACTGGCTCCCATTCCCCACCTGGGAGAGGAGTCCTTCCCTTCCCCTGCAGGCTCTGTGTTTTTAACCATTTGTTAAAATTTATTAGATGCAATCTCCATTCCCAGCTGTGCCAGCATAGAGGCTGAAATCCAGGACAGTTGTGGGTGTCTCTGAAGCCCTCTCCTGGCATATTGTAAAACCTAAGCTTCAATCCAGTAGCTGCAAGCTGCAACTGCAACTCCTGCGAAAGCACAAACGCAGACCTGTCAGCCTGAGGCACTCAAAACAACTTTGAAACAAAGCTAGCCTGAGAGAGGTTCTCCCTGTGAAGGATGCACACATGGACCAGCCTTCAGTGTTGAAGAGGAGGATGTGCTGACGCACCTCATTTGGGGTTTGAGAGGTCAGAAGGGATCTGGTGCCTGTGCCCTGGCTGAGAACTTGAACTGGCCTCGCTTAAGGTTGTTTTGGAAGATGCCATCCTACATGCCCAAGCCCAGAACCCTCTGGATAAAGTTCCTCTCCTGCTCAGGGAGACCTGGCAGGTACTGTACCTCAAAGGCCATTTCTCACTACAGAAACAGAAAGCAGGGGCAAAGATGGGTGGACTTAAGGTGTTGTTCCTAGCCTGGAACCCTGCCACAGCACCATCAGGTGCTTCAGTAGCCTCAAATCACATATCCAGACTTGCTTCCTAGACCTCTGGAAAGGAAAACACCTCTCTGAGATGGAGGTGGGTGAGAAGTGCTCAGAGAAGAGGAACCCTCAGCCTGCACTCACCTCCTGTGAGAACATCTAGGAATATGGAAAGATATCATCAGGAAATGTATCTTGATCACACAGATGACAAGTGAAATAGCAAATGTGCCAAGATTTTCCAGTGGAGCTTTGAAAGGCATGTGTGGCACTGTGAAGAGAGAGGAGACAGAGTCATGTGGAAGGGTTTCCCCTTCCCTCAATAAAACAGGAAGACAGCCAGGTGGAAGGCAGCCCACAAAGGAGGAGGTGGCAAACAAGGACCAAAAGAAGGATGCACTGGATTAAAAGCACAAGTGTTGGTACCATGTGTGTGCGTGGGGAGTGGTGTCACTGTGACTTTTCCAGGAAGGTTCCCTGAATGACCCAGAAAACCCTCTGAGCATATCTTGAAAACCATCTTCACTCAGGCCATGAGAGACAAGGCTTTAGGCTTTCAAAACACATCAAGGATTTCATAGCTGGGGGAAAGTTATGAGCAATTGAATCATCCCCCGCCAAGAAATTCTGGGCAGGCAGGAAACTTATTTATTTGTTGTTTTATTTATACTAGAATTCTCCTCTGCCTATTCCTTGTTTAGTTTTGGTTTTTAGCGTAGATCACTTGACATGTTCATGAAGAGAGAATATTTTCCCCCTCTCCCCAGAACAGGAGAGCCTGGTGTTCACTGATGAATGTCGTATGTTCTGTGCTCCCTGGGGTTTCTTTACAACGGTGTCTTAAACTGGCAGAATAATCAGAAACACAGCAAGGAGGGGAGTACAGCGAAGGGAAATTACAGTTCCTTTATGCAAGAGATGTGGGTGGCACTAAGTTTCTGGCTCCCAAGCAATCACAGAGAGGTAAAAACTTGTGCAAAGGAGTGCCTCACTCAGCAGATAGTCCCCACAGGATCTCGGGAAGCATCCATGAAGGCAGCTCTTTGAAGGTTAGCTGGGAGATGGAGTCAGTCCACGTTCCCTCAGATGGGGAAGGAGTAGCCACGCATCCTGCTACAGGAGGGGTCTAAAGTACAGGAGAGGGTAAAGTGGATAAGATGCCTTTGAGAGAGGGAGGAGGGAGAAATCAAAGAACGGGCAGCAAATAGAGAAATGGAGACTATGTTTAGTGAGGCTTAGGCCAGCGTCTTTCTGAATGGACACACCCAGCCCTACAAGGCCACCATGCCAGCTGTCTCAGCATGAAGAAATACTGAATGGGCCATGAAAATGTTTTTTTTCTCTGACCCCTAGAAAGGTCCTTACAGAGCAAGGGTCTGGCATACAAACACTGGATAGCATGAAGGAAGCCCAGCATCCACAAAATGCTTTTAATTCTTCATTTGTCAGAGCTTTGTGTCCTGTACCCTGCAGAAGGTAACAGGCCTTGCACTTCAATGGGCTTTCCCAACTCATCCTACCACAAGACAGGTGGGCTCAATGCTTCCACCCAGCATTACACCAAGATTAAGTCTACATCTTTGTGGTTTCAGTGAAGGAGCAAGAGCAAGAGAATAAAGGAGTTGAGTTATGATCCTCCATTTTCTCCTCTGAGATGGGCAGGGTTTCTGCCCGTATGAACAGGAGGGGATATGGTGATAAATTCCCTGGTCTTACACAGGAGTTTGGCAGATGGTGGGTGATTGTAGCAAGGATCTATTCCCACTGCAAAGGATACCTCCCCACACGTGTTTTTAGAGAGTTGTTCTCTCTGCATCCCTACAAGAAAGCAAAAATATTATCCCTGTTTTTCCCAATGGGGACCTGGATTCCAGTAATATGTCCATTCAGTGCCAGTCACAATCTGCTCTCAAGACCAATCCTATCTCACCATCTCCACTCTATCCCCCTCCTGTGGAGGACAGTTTCTGCGAGTCAGGAAATCCTGTCACTACACAGGGCAGGACCAAGACCTTGTATGGACAGGATGGATGTACACAGCTGATATTCTAGGCTAGCAGGCATTCGGACCTGCTCAGCACAAACACCCTTTTCCCTGTAGAGCAGCCTAAGGACAACAAGAGCTGCTGCTGGCCAAGGTCTATCAGCTATGGGTAGGTGACTAACAAGACACCACAAGTTAGCAGAGCTGGGTGAGAGAGCCCAGAAGTGGAGTAGCAGAGTTACAGGGAAAGCAAGTGCAGTGAATGCAACAAGGAGGGAAGCTGCAGATCAAGCCTGAAGTATTTAAAGGAGAGAAAGCACCCCAGCACCTGGTTTTTACTAGCATATTATTATCTGTTACTCATGTTCTCTGCGATTCATCCAATTCATCAACCAATGAATATTACTAACATTTCCTGTTGCAGAAAATACTATTGACAAAGGAAAAAGAATGTCAAGAAAGTACTTTTTAATGGTTATTTATTTATATTGAATGGTACTAGAACGTTATTAAATATGATGTGAATAGTATGGTATTGCACCGTTGTCTTGTCTTGTAGCGTAAGCGCTTCCTCCTCTCCTGGACTCTGTAACAGAGAAGGGATCGGGTTTAGTTGCTTTTGTTTCAAGAGCAACTAAATGACCTAAATGCTACAAGAGAAATTCAAGCAAAAATATTTCGGGGCCCTGGGACTAATGCCTACATTATGGAGATAAAGGAAAGAGACAGAAGGAGACAGGAGAATATAGCCTAAGCTCCATAGTCTCATGGCATCTCTAGCTATCAGTTTGGTGACATGGTGACTGTTCCCACAGAAATTGCTCTGCAGAGGTGCTGACCACAACTCAGAGTGGTCAAAGCATAGGGCAGGCAGGCAATTCTCCTTCACAGGGGGAGGGGGGAAAGGTGCCATAAGCTGTCTCAGTGAAAGGGCAAGCTGCACCACATGATCATGCTGCTGGAAATGAGTGAGACACCCGATTTCTATGGAGGTCTACTGGGTGATGTTATTGAGGTCTGCTCTACAGGGTGCACCATGTCCACTCCAGCTCTGCTGGGCCAGGCAGCTCCTCTGCACCGTCCTTCCCTCTGAGAAGAGCCAGGACAAGCTATCCTGACAGCAGTATGGTAAGAAGTAAGGGATCTTCTGCAGGAACAGGCTGTCAGTCTCTCCCAGTTGCTTCTGGAGTCCACAGAACCTCTCAGGAGATGTTTTTCAACTTCATTCCTCCTGGAGAAGGATCCATTGCTTAGGACAATAAGTGATGGGAAGCAGGAGAGGGCAGTAGCTTGTGGCCCTCTGTGGTACAGCCCCCTGCATCTTCTGAGCAAGGGTGAGACACCCAGGAGCTGCGCCAGCAGCATAAGGAAGTGCAGGCTAAGGCATTACAAGGTCTAGTCCTCCTACCCAACTGCACGCTGCTTCAGTCCCTGTAAGCTACAATGCACTGGGAAAAATGTATGAACCCTCACTGGGGCACTAGAAGTCAGTACCATGTGATCAGGTAGGGAAACAACTCTAGTCTCCTTGTTCTTCCTTCCCTCTCCAGATTAGAGGAGAGTTTGACAGGATTTGACTGGGTTTGACAAGATTTGACAGAGTTTGACTGGGCCTATTTGACAGGAGCCCACTGGTTGCTCATCCACAAGCCTGGGAGACGCTATCAGACCCAGGTCTTGTTTCTAATGCTCTCAGAGACTTACTCTGTCATTGGCCAAGGAACATGACATTAGCATACTAGAGCACGTCAAATCCATCCCTGTGTAATTAAAAAAGTCACATTCACAAAGGTGTTGCTTCAAGCGTAATGTGAGGTTTACAGTATCCTGCAAAAGGCTGAGAAAGACCTGCTGTGGCCAAAGGTACCTGAATCATCCACCCCCCCCCAGAGAACACAATCCCAAAAAAGAGGAAGAGCTCTGCTTGGCATTAGTGGCTGAAAGCTTCTATATGCCTAAGAAAGCTTCTGTAATGCCTATAAAGGCTAAGGCTACTTTCCTCTTCCCTTGGACAGAAACCCTGGAGACTGGGGAGGGCACTGGGTAAGATACACTGACCAACAGTGCATGAGGAGCCTGCTCAGTATCCCTCTGCTACACCAGCACATCTTTCCTCCCCTCTTGGGCCCTGCATTTTCAAGGCCAAGCTTCCCGGCCACTCTGCTGCATTTCCATCAGGGACCTAGTGTAGGCCCCGGGAGGCAAGGCGTGGAGAAGGGGAAAGAGAAAGAGCCAGCAGGAATGAATCTTATTAAATGGAGCAAGGTAATTCTCTCGTTCTCTCATCACGTTCAGGGCTGAATGGAGGTAAAATTGCACTTGGATGGAGTAGAAGCCCCCTCCCCTGGGACAATCCAGAGGCTCTTGCACAAACTTAATTTCAAGCTCTGCTGAAGATGGTGTTTGTCTTTTTTTTGCATGCATGCATTCAATTTAATTTCTCAGGCAGACGTGTGAAAATGAGAAAGGCAGACCTTTGACTGTGAAGACAGCCTCGTGCCTGCTTCTTACAGATCCAGTCTCAACACTGTTTTCCTCCATTGCTGCCCCCAATAAATCTGTGCACAGGGGCTGCTAAAATGCCTGCCACCTCCCTTCCGTGCTTCAGTGCAGATAGTAAAAATTTATTATTTTTTTTGGCATTTAAGAAATCTGATTAATTTTTAATTCAAAACACAGCCTGGCTTTCCACAGCTCTGTTTAAAACAGGAGCACTGTGACCTTGAAAAGGCTCAGACTGGCTGGCACCATGAAGGTCTGATTTCTTCTCTACTCTCCAGCCCGTACTTGCTTGTTCTCTTGTGAGAAAAAGGCTCGTGGTGGTTTCTGATCCACCCGTTTTGGCGACAATGGCTGAAGGGGCAGGAGAGAAGCTACATTTATTTGGGTTTGGAAGGCTCCTGAGGCAGACGTTCCTGGAGATGCAGCTCTCCCAGCCCACACAGAAATATGTGCTGTTCAGCTCCTGCGCAGACACCTGATCTAGCGCCTCATTCCAGTCTTGAGATCATATATATATGTACACAAAGGTAAGAGTACAGCTCGGGACAGGCTGCTGTCTTTCCAGCTGACCTGCTGTTTCTGCTCAGGAGCTGGCCCAGGCTGGCTATTTTCACAGCCACGGCAGTTAGCAGAGCCACCGGCACAAAGTAGCTCCAGCAGGTCCAGCTTCTCCCTGCCCCCAAGCCCAAGTTGTTCCTACCGTGACCCAAGAGACAATCACAGGCAAAACATAAAGAGTAAAGAAGCACCAGGCCCTAAAACAATTGCTGTCTGCAACCCCAGGTGATACCATGAAAATCTTGGTTTGCTTCATGGTTGATGCAGAAATTAATTCTTTCCTGTCCACGGCACTGTACTCGCTGGAGCTTTCAGAGGAACAGCGAGTGTTGCTGGGTTAGCGGAGGCGAAGGCAAGCGGGGTGGGTTGCTGTGGTCACGGGTGGGAAACGGCGCAGGAAGAACATAAACGGCAGAAACTCAGCGGTGTGCAAGAAAAGCAATCTTGCTTGAAAAGCTACTTTCTGTTCACCTCTCTCTGCTCAGTTCGATAACCACCTCAGAGCCGGGCCGCCGGTTGCAGAGAGGATCCGCGGCACACCTCAACCGCGGCCTCTCCCTTCAGCGCCCCCCCCTCCGCCCACAGTGCCGTTACCCGGCGCCCACCCCGGCCGAGAGCACTGGAGGGGAGGCCGAGGACTCCATCTCCCAGCATGCCGCGCCGCGCCGCAACCCCCGACCGGGCTCCTCCCTGCCCCGCTTTGCATGCTGGGAGCTGTAGTCTCTCGAAAAGCGGGCGACAGGCGCGGGGCGTAGCTGCGATGGCGGCTGCGTGACGGTTGGGCGGAAACGGCCGCACCGCTGGCTATTGCGGTCTCCTCCTTACCCTGGGCCGGACTGGGGCGGAGCGGGGGAAGGTCGGGCTGCCGGGAGCCTCCGGGGGAGCGAGGGTGGGTTACAGGCGACCCCTCTCCCCTACCCGCTGGCTGTGTGCCACTCTGTCCCCGAACTGTCGGACCTCTCCCA
>JANHFX010016030.1:0-11374 GCA_027560015.1 Chloroceryle amazona
CTACTCCGTAATTTTGGGCTGGGGGGGGAGGGAGGGAGAGCTTATTTTGAAAGTTGCTTCCGGTAAAAAGAAAAACGCGCTTAAGCGCATAATTCTAGGGGCTTTTTGTTGTTGTTTTGTTTTGTCATTCTCCCCCAGTACGCTATGTCTGCGGATTTGAATTCACTCCCTACTTTTCCATAGCTGGCTGGAGCTGTCAGCGCTGTTTCATAATGTGGGGACTGAGGTCAGTGGTATTCTTGGCAAGCCCTTGCTCTCCGAAGTAGGGTGAAATCCTTACACAATGGTACCTGGCACGAATTTTTTTTAGATACCTGCACCGGACTCCTGGAGCCCTCTTTGTCAGAGGAGTGCATGAGTTGAAGCTGTTTGTAAGTGTAATTAATTATGCTTGGAGAGGCTAAGAAAGGTTACATTAGGGACTGGAGTGCGTACGGAAACATTTTGACTTAATGTGACCTGGAAAACGGCTAAACTGAATGAGTTCCTTCTGTTCCCGAATGGTTGCTGCAGTGGCTGTTGCTGCCAACTGTCTAAAGACTAATAAGCTTTACACTGATCCCCACATCAAGCCGCGGTTCAATAGCTAATGATACAAGGAGTTACTTTGCTTGGAGTTGTAATGCCATCTGTCCTATTTTCTAAAGGCTTGTCCTGCTCTCTGTGCAGTCCCCGTGTTCTGTTTTTGGGACAGAGATGGTATTGCCGATTGTTTTGGCAGGTGGCTGATTGTCTGGTGACGTTTTCAAATGGGGGGCAAAGAGGAAACCTTGACTTTCGCTTGGCACCCATAAGTCCTACTGTAGATACGTCATTGTGGTAATGTTATTTTTATCCTCACGCTCATGGAATATGTGTGAGAAAATAAAAACTCTCATGGAAAAATATACTGTCTGCATAGGCATTGTATTTAGCAGGTCTTTTCTGCAAATCTTTTTTTAAACTTGCTTCTGGAATATGTGTGGTGGTGTGTGTTTGTGGTGTGGTTGGTTGGTTCGTTTGTTTTTGTGGTGCTAAAGATGTTTCTCTGTCCTTGTTTGACCTTTTTCAGACGTTTGTTTGCCTTCAGTGCTGGACTCAGCCCTTCAGCGTGTTGTGCAAGCTGAGGGAGGCTGAGTGCTCTGTCCTGGGGAGGATCTTCTCAGCTAACTTGTAGCGAGGTCCCTCATGTTGGTAGAGGTGTGAATTCCAGCCAGGGAAGCTTGCTGGCAGTGTCTGGTTTGGGGAGATGGTTATCAAAGGATGGTTGGGTGTTCAGGAGGAGTCCTGCTGCCAGATGCTCAGAAACCAGTCGGTCAGGTGGTGGGGCCACTAGGCTGGTCTTGGGGAGACAAGGCTTCCCCTGTGACGCTATCTGCGCCATGTGAACTGTTAAACTTGCTGGTTGGCCCTGCTCTCTAGAAGGGATAATAGAAAAAGGGAGGGGGGCAGGAGCAAAAAGTAAGAAATCCTGCAGTGAAGAAATCAGCCAGAATGCAGGGATAAAGCCGCTGAGAAGGACAGGGAGCTAAATCGGGAACGCTGGGGCTGCGTTGATGATGTAAAACTTCCCAAATCAGCAGCCTGGAAGCCTACTGTGGCAATGGCCACAGGAAAAGAAACCCACCCTGAAATCCATGCAGCTGACACTGGCCAAAATAATCCACAAATAAGGCCGAATATGTGGGAATTATACTGTCTTGTTACCACTGGAATACTTGAAACTGGTGATCAGGCGGCGTGCCTTCCTGTCGCTGGGGAGAGGAGAAAACTTGGTGTTTTTGTGAAAGGCTTGTGTTGAATTTGTTTGTGTTGAGCTTTATAATGTTGGTTCTCTGTTCTGGAAAATCAGCTTTATCTTACAGCATTATTGGAATTTGAAAGAAATATGTTTATGCATATCATCTTCTGTCATTAAGTAAATGAAGTTTATCTAGAAAGGCACAAACACCTTGGGTTTTGCTCCTCCCTTGAAGTAACTTTTTATTGTCTTGTATTACTTGTATTTTTTTTTTTCCCACTTGTATTACTTCTTACTACGCTATCTTGTAAAGACAGTTAATTTTGGCTTTCTAGATGTCATGAGAGGGTTGAAAAGAGAAAATATTTCACATCAGTACAGGAAATAGCAAGAGAAGAATGTTAGTAGCTCATTTGCTGCTTATATGCATTCGCAGGCTCTTTGGGGGCTCAGCTTCTCCCAAATCCCGGGGAGGTAACAATGCAGTTAACATTATTCACCCTGGTTTTGTCATGGTGCAAATAGGCTCCGAGAAGTGACAGCAGGATAGCCCGTTCCTGTGTGTATGTACAGCTTTGAGAACTGCTCCAGCAGAGACACATCGGCAGAGAAAGCCAACTTAATTTTGCATAAACTTTGGTAGTGCAGAAAAAAAAGTCTCTTGGTAGTTTTGGGGGGGCTGTGCGTTTTTTTTTTGGAGTAAACAACATTCTGCAGTTGCTTTGGGAAATTCTTAGTTTGGTATCTCTGGAGTTATCATTGCTTAGAGAGTTTTTCTGAATTTTGCCAATTACAACTGAACACTCTATTGACTAAAGCTCAAAACCAAAAATAAATAAAAAAAAGATAGATACCTGGCCTGTACTTTAACATGCCTGTTGTGTAACAGAGCTCTCCTCTAATTGCTTTATTAAACTATTCATTTTCTCTTTGAAGATGTGAACTAGGAAGTTAATTTAACTACTTTGGGGAATCTGACTTCTGAATGTTCATAAATTACAAATGGTTTTATGCCCTTAAGCTGTGAGTAATGGTGATCTATTCCCCCCCCCCCCATTATCTTGTATGAACTGTTAGAGCTTTAAACCTTTCCCCAAACAAACTCTTCTTGGAGTCACAGGCCATCTTAGAAAGAGTCCATTTTTAAACTGGTGTAGCTTAAGCTGAAAAAATAGGGCTGCTTTTGTTTTCAAACAAGAGAAACTGAGCCCTAATCTCTTACTTCATCCGAACAAATCATTTGCATGGCATGGTATGTGAATAACTAGTTACCTCAAACTCTGCATACTAGTTCACTGTTTTCATGCCATGTGGTGATGTCTGCAGGAAGAAATTTTTTAATACATGCCTCGTATGTGCTAGATGCCTAAGGTTTTCTTCTGAAAGCTGCTGGCATGGTACATTAGGCAATTCAGTGAAGGAACAGGGGAGAAGGGAGGCCTTATTTTGATGCTAGTGTGTCATTTAATGTCAGAAGACATCTAAACAGGATGCTTCTGCTGAGCAGATTGCCTTCTTGAGTGCTCTAGAGGAACAATGGTTTAATTGTAGGATGTACCTATGCTTTTTCCAAATAAACTTTCAGCTCGTTCCGTGGTTGTATTATTTTTGTACTTGTAACCACTGATCGCACGATTGTCTGTGATCTTCAGATAAGCCCAAAATGAACATTTCCTCCTTGCTAGAGTGATCTCTTAGCAAATAAGTATGAGGCTGTCTAGTTTCATGGGATCATAGAAAATAAGTGGTTTATATCTGAGTCTAGTATAAAGAATTATACTCAGCCTTTAAATTCAGGCTTATTGTGTTGCTGTGTAGTTAATACACTGAAAGACTGAAATGATCTTTATGAAAAGATTTGGGATTTCTTTCATTTGGAAAAAAAAAATTTTAAGCGTGCGTTTTGCTTTCAGATCTTCTTTACTGTCGACTTGTTCCTGTCTTTTTGATGCTAGTATTTAAAGAGGAAGGTAACCCCTGTTATTGTGCTGCCAGCAGCAGTATAATGCTGAGAAATGGTTTTGTTGCTAAATGCTCCTGCCGGTTTTTGGTAGCCCTGAAAAATGAAAGAGTGTGACAGCTGATGCCTGGTATTTGGCTATATTACATTGTTATAATGTGTTTTTTCCATCGTTAAACCGAGGGCTTTGTAATGTGGTTATTCAGGAGTAGCTTTAATTTGCAAGGCTTGACATTCTGGGTTTTTTGGGGGAGACTCTGAACTGCACTTCCCATGGTAGTGTTCAGACTTTCTGTTGTCTGCAGTAACTAATTCTGGAGAGGAGGCAGGAGTCTTTTAACCTTGTGAGTGTCGTTAGTAACGCAGCTTAATGAAGAAAAGGCCATTGCAAGTTTTTGGTCCAGACGCTTTCCTCTTGCCTGGCAGTTGGCTTAAAGTTACCATTGTAAAGTCACTAGTAGGGGTAGTTGGTCTGAGCAAAAAAAAAAAAAGCCCTCTGGATGCTGCAGGGTTTTGGGAACTTGTTCAAAATAGTTAGCACCTCCATGAAGTGCCTGATAGACTGTAAGCTAAGTGCTGTCTTCTTACGTCTCGTGGGCTGTAAGTGGGGGAAGATGGACCAGAATAATTATAATAGATGTGTATATACGGACCTTTGGCCAGAGGTTTTTCTTGCTGTTTCAGCAGGGAGGGTTAAAAACTAAAGTAACTATCTGGAAAAAGTGAGAGCTTTATGTGACAAAGCAAGTAATGTACTTGTTTAGTGCAAAAATAATATTAGAGAATGTATTTTTGAAGTAAGTATGCTTATTGTTTTTTGCTCTTAATGTCGTCTTCTGAGCTAGTATTATCGTACATCATAATTTCATGCCCTACAGACTTAATTGTACGAATAGGTCTCTTTGTGGCTGATAACTACAACCACAAACTGTCGTGTAGCTCAGATTTTCTTGTGACCTCTCTAATCTCAGTCTGTTGAAACAGCCCTGGAATGTCTGATACTGAATTTCCATCAATTTCCGCATCCTTCCCAAAACTGAAGGGTCCATACTGCAACAGGCTGCTTGGTGTCCTGTCTGTTTTGAAAGAAAACATGTTATTTCCCAGTGTTACTGATGGAGGAGGCATTTTCCCATAGCCATTCATATCTGTGTTGCTAAGAGCTTTGAGAATGACAAGAACAGAGAATTTTAACCTTCTCTTGCTGTAGTTGTCCCTTGTCATAGGCCTAGTACTTTCTGCACTTGTAGGTTACTGTATCCAGGTTCACCAACACTTGCAAAGACCTTGGCGTGATCAGAAAGCCTTCACCTATGGAGTAGAAATAGTTGATTTGAAGCCTTGTTCTAAACGCTTGTCTGCTTTCTCCTACCATCAGAAGATTGCAGCTCGGTTAGCTGTGCCCATCCCAGCAAATTTAAAGCTAGTTAGCTTGGAAACAGGGTTTAACTGTAGCACCAGTAAACTCTGTTGTAATTTCCTACTTGAGCTGTTTGGTAGAGTAGTAGGTTTGCTTTTGATTTCTGCCATGCTGTGGCTGCAGAAGTGTTGCACCAGCTTCAGGCTGGGTCCATTCCCGTGAGCATGGTTTTGAGAGTGGTGCCAGAAGCACAGCACAAGTCTCACCTGTCCTCTCACCCCTCTGGTGAAGCCAGCGGGTAGCCAGTGGTGCTCCTGGGGAAGTTAAGGCAGAAGAGGGTTATTGCAAGGCAATACTGGTTGCTGTGGCTAGCCTTATTGTTCTGCTAAAGCTAGTAATAAGCAAAACCATCTCTTGAACTTCTGAGATGGGTTTGTTCTTGTCTCGGGTGCGAAATTGTAGATCAGCAAAAGTAAATGGCACACAAGTATCTTCTCAAAATCGTATTTATTTCCGTGGGAAGATACAGTGCTCTGTGGGTTATGAGGTTATTCGTGGAAGACACTTCTTACCTGGAAAAAAAGACTTAAATGTAATCTCTGAAGAGATTTTATTTATTTTTTTAAAAATTCTTATTACAATAGAAGTTGGGGCTTTGTGAAAACAGTTCTTGTTTCTCAAAAGTCAGTTTTAAAACCCTGTGCACTTAAGCATCCAGCTTTTAAAAAACTATTACGTTAATTAAGTGGTAGCTACTAATTCGTTCTGATAAATTGCTGATCTGATTTTGATAGTGCTTTTCCCTAACTCAGAATCTTGCTACTTAATCTGTTAGCAAGTTTCAGGAATGCCCATATGTATACTGAACAGTCATTGTAAGATCTTTGACTTCCTCACTGAGGGTGTGTGTTGTAGTGAGGCTTTTCTTCTTTTTTTTTTTGTGTGTGTGTTTTTTTTCTGTATCCTCATGAGAAAATATATTTTGGCTTGTGTTTTGGGAACTTTCCCACAGTAGGAGATCTAATTTTTGCGAGGTATTGTTTGGGAATTCAAAAGGAGCGCTGGCAGAAAGATAGCCCTACAAAGATGCTTTGTGAAGGGCAGCTGAGCCTGCATGCCTTGCTTGCTGCAGCCAGTGTTGCAGATTTAATTTGCTGGGTATATTTTGCGCGAAGGGATGTATTTGGATAAGTCTCGAAATGAAAGTGGTGCTCTGCTTCCCTTTTGCTGAAGTTGGTGAAAAACACGCCTTATCTTGAAAAGGGGGAGAGAGAGGAGCCCTACTGCAGTGCTTTTCTTCCAGCTTTGTTTTGGAGTTAAAAAATAGCTATTTATTCTCGCTGGGTATCTCTGTAGAACTATTTCTTTGTGTGTATCTGTCTGGTCTGACCTGAATAAAAAATGATTTAATAGTTGATATTCAGCAGTTCTGAAGAATTCTGGCCAACAATAATGAGCAGCATGTATATTGTTACCTGATCAAAGCACTGAAGGAGTAAGATGAAGTTAAAATATATA
This sequence comes from Chloroceryle amazona, assembly GCA_027560015.1. Taxonomy (NCBI): domain Eukaryota; kingdom Metazoa; phylum Chordata; class Aves; order Coraciiformes; family Cerylidae; genus Chloroceryle; species Chloroceryle amazona. Next base: position 6,559 of record JANHFX010016030.1, read on the forward strand.
TTTTTTTAGGGGAAAAAGAGAAAAAGTTTACTTTTCAGCACTGATGATACAAGAAAATTCTTTCAATTTTTTATATTTGTACGGACAGGGAGATTTTTCTCGTATTTGCACATATACTGATAAACACAAGGAAAACAATGAGGATGCATTTGCTAGCAGTGTAAACTGCCTGGCAAGCTGGGTGTTAAGTTTCATGGAAGATGCATTTGTTGAGCATGTCTATTACTGACTCTCTTTACCAGGATGTTTGTTAGCTTGCTTTTGTATGTCTGAAAGTTAAAATAAACTTGGCTTAATAAATAAAACCACTTATTTTGTAGTTATTTCTGGTTTACAAAGGCAAAGATGGATCGTGTTCTCTGTGGGATGATGCTTGAAAATTTTTGAGGGTGGTTGACTTTTTCAATTTTTATTTCCAGTTCTGTATTTCTAAGGATACTCATCTCCTATCTTTTTTTTTCTGTAATTCAGGGAGAAATATTGGTAGTCTTCTACATTTGATATTAGTTATTTGGATGACTTGTCCCATTAAGCAAAAAATAACCCAAAACTTTAGAGGGATGAGATAGGATGTTATGGAAATGTGGTTTGTAAGCAGTTGGTTGGAAAACCAGGCTGTACCACCAATACAGTTGGAAGATGCATCTGCTTGAGATTTGACTTTCCTGAAACCAAAGGCTAAAGCTTTCAGGGTAAGTTGTATCTTTCTAACAGCAAAGCTTGTTTAAGGGTTTTGTTTCGCAGGCTGATGTCTGCTGCTGCCTCATTTGTGATGATTCAACTGTTTGCAGGGCTACAGTATAAACAGGATAAGTGATACAATCTTGTTAGCTGAACAAAAGAAAAGTGACTTGTTTTTGAGAGGTAGCGTGAGGGGTTTTTTTGTACTAAAGTTTAAGTGACTCAATCTGGTTTTGATTGTGGCTCCAAATGTCAGTGCTGATGCAGCTGAAGGTGTGAAGGCTTGCACTAGAAGGCTGAGAATAAATGCCTATCATGGTTGTGTGTATGAACTTGTGAAACAGCTTAACCTCCTACGATGCTCCATTTGCAAACACTGGCTTGAAGTATAAAAATAAACTGGTTGGAATATTATGATTTTCTTTATTTTTAATGTGTTCCCTAAACTGAGAATGTTGTAGTGGCTGTGGTTTTTTTTGGTTTGGTTATTTTCTCTCTCTCTCTTTTTTTTTTTTTTTTTTTCTCCAAAATGCATCTCAGGAGAGAAATCTTCTCCCATTTTGTTTGTTCTGAGGATTAACATCAAAGGAGGCTTTTGTGTTGAGTCTCTAGCTCTAAAATTCCCCATTAAAATATACCAGTGGTAAGAAACCCAGGAAGTAACGCTGCCTTTGTACGCACCGAACTGGGTGAATTAGAAATGCCAAGGCCTGTTATATTTTTGTATTGCTAAAACTGAATCTTTTCACTATTTCTGTTGCCTTGTTGGGTGGTAGCTGAAAATGGGTACTGGCGAGTTATTTTCCCAGGAGGAAACCAAAAATGTAAAGTGAAACTTAATGTTATTGGTGCTCAAGTTAAGAGCCATGCACAATTTTCCTATTTTTTGGTATCTGTAATTTATTGGGACATACCTGAAATAGGTAGCCTATAATGTTTTCAGTTTGAGTTCAAGATAAGTGCCAAGTCTCATCAGGAAACCATTCCCTCGCCTGCACAGCACACTTTCTCAGAATACGTAACCGTGTCGACATGGGTGGCACGCTGCGGTTGTGTGCGTAGCCAGCTCTCATTTGAATGGTTGGGTGGATATCAACTGTCTGTCAAAAGACACACTGGAATACACAACATGCACGGTAGTAAATATTTATATACACTTTGAGTTGGCTGTGCTATCTTACAGATTTCTTTGTGTCCATTGTCAGTGTTGCTGTGGGCATCCCTGTGTCTTCCCTCCTTGCCCAGCAGGGCAGGCAGGCTCTGCTGAAGTGATGATGTGTTACCCGAGCCCTCCCTTTCACCCGTGACTCATTCAGTTTTTGAAGGTGACATAACTATTGTAATGAAAAGATGTGCTTTTGTTTAAATAAGAAACATCGGTATTTTGAAGTCATGTTTACATGTGATGGCACTTGGTGCTGAAATAGCTTTGAGGTTTTTAAGTTAGGAACTGCAAGTTATATCCTTGTGGAAGAGCAAGGTCCCATAGCAGACAAGATGATGTTGTTCAGGTATTGCTGGATTCTGTGATGGCTTGTTAAAAATTGTTGCTGTTAGAAAGTAAGAGGAAGGAGGCTGACTGCCTGCACTGACGGTCCTGTGGAATTGCCTCTGGAAGAACCACGGTCTCTGAAAAGATTCAAAAACTGGGAGAAAAATCCAGATGCTGGGTGCTGCCAAATCAGAATTTGTGGCAAAGATGTTTCATGTGATTGGGCTTTTTATCCTGGTTGCTAAAGTCATAACAAAATGCTGAAAGCTGGTGCAGTTTTCTTGATGCACGTTGTGATTTCATGTTGAGAGTGGTTAACAACTTCACCAATGAAGGCAGTAAGTGGCCCATTGATTGAAACCACATTAGTACTGTTCCTTTGTAAAATATGAATTTGTTTGTATAGGTTCTTTTTTGGCTGTAGTCTTGACCAAGTAGCAAATGCATCTTAAGAAAAACGATAATTCATGGAAGATGCTCTGATCATGAAACCAGAAATCAGATTTTGTACTGGTTAATGATGAGTGCTGGTCAAGTGGTCTCTTTCTTTCCTTTTCCTTATTAGTGCAGTAACTGAGTCGTTGGAGTGTCTTCCTTGCTGAGGATGTAGTGGGCAGGTGGTAAACGTTCCCAGTGAGGCCATTTTCACTCTCAGTTACAGAAGAGCAATTGTGAGGGTCTTGGACTGAGTTCTATTTCATCTTCTCTGTTGATCTATGGTACACATTTCTAGATGGCCCGTCAAATCCGTGTGGGGTCTACAATGTATTTGTTACACAAAGCACAGGAAGGTCAGACTCCTGTGTGAGTGGCAGGCAGTGGTCCGATCTGAGGGCTGACTGAAGTATTTCACATGTGCCAGAGGTAGGAAAACACAAGTGGCTCTGCCAGCTACATGCTGACCAGGAACAGGTGCTTGCTGAAATGAGGGTAATTGAGTTTCCATCTTTGTCAGGGGCTTCTCTGTTATTGCTGAAAGCTGCTAATTGCTGCTGATGCCTTGTTTTAATTTGCAATGATTTTGTTTGAAAATGCCAAGTCCTTGGTCGTAGGCCACTGACCGGCTATCAGATGTCAACACAATTCCAGCGGAGCTATTAAAAATGATTTGAGGTAACGACACCAAGGGAAGGGTGATGGTTGTTGTAGGTATTTGCCGAGGTGGAGGAGTATTTTCTATCTCTGCAACATTTGAGGAAGCCATCTATTTCAGTGCTATTTAGCTCTTATTTTACCAGACTGAGTATTGATTGATATCTGGTCTCCAGTGCTCCTAAATCCTCTTTAAAAAGGTTGTAAGGCACTCTTATTTAAGATGACTTTTAGAGGAATACTGCTTCAGTAGTTGAAAAACTTCTGGATATTGCTGGAAAATAGGATTGTGTACGTGATGTGGTGGTGGATCAGTGCTTTGTTAGCTTTTTAAAGCAGTTCTGAGGACCTGGAGTAAAGAAATTTGACGCTTGGGGTAGGATACAACTTTGTTTGTTTTATCCATGTGAGAGCTTGGTATGTTTCTGAATGTCCAGGTGAATTATTAATCCTTTTATTTCTCCCTTATCTTACTTCTCCTTTGTACCTAGCCTGGTGCTGTGGTTTAACCTCTGCCTTATTAATTTGCTGTCTTGTTGTTTCTCCCGTTCTAAACATCCATTGATAGTGATTTCTGAATTTTATGCCTTGAAGTCATCACCTCATCTATTTCTTTTGCTAGAACAGCATTTAGAAAGAAACATCAAGGTGGTTTTGGCGAATGCTTTCATTCATATGTATTGATTTCTAAGTGGGAAGTAAACTCTTTTATTTACAAATTATTTACAAATTTATTTGCAAAATACAAGTTATTGTCCACTTCTAAAATAAAAAGTACAAATACCCACAGTCTTCTCATTGATGTCACATTTTTAACTCTTGCGTCAATAAACCATCACTGCTCTTTAAGGTCTAAGGTGTGAATGAATGTTCTATGTGAATTTAAAAGTAAAGAGAAAATAATGATGCTTTTTTTTATAATCAGTCCTGACTTGATAATAAATGTTTAGCCATGACAAAAGTGATGTGGTCTATAGTGACCTACAGAAATCCAGTTGGATTTGCTGTTGATATTGGCCCAACGTATGAGTTACCTTTCATTTCTTCTGAACAAAGGTTTCTTTGAAACAGGTGCTCTGATGCTTACCGTAGCCTTTATAAATAGCTTTTAGCTGAAGCATTACTTCTGTTAGTTGTGAGTAACTTCACAAGGCATCTTGGCTTATTGGGTGAGGTTTCCATTAAAAAAAAAAAAAGCTATCTTGGCTATAGCCTTGCGATGTTTACTGCCTCATACTGCTGTGTATTTTTAGACCATGCTTGTCACAACTTGTCAGCCAAGTATTGGCCTTTCACCTCTTCTATTAGATAGCTGCTGAAATGCCACTTTCAAGATGACTTTTAAAAACTACAAATAATGAATTAATACCTACTCTGGTTGTTCCAGGGTAATCTTATTTTTAGTAGGAAATAGCACATCTAGAACTTGCCAACTTTTCAAAGCCCATAAAGCGGGGGGGGGGGGGCGATTAGGCACCGTTATTAAGTGTTGAAACCATCCCAAATTGAAACCAAACCAAATTTCATTGGTGTGCTAAACTGGGTTTGAGG
>JANHFX010016031.1:0-10392 GCA_027560015.1 Chloroceryle amazona
CTGGGCCCCCTGCTCTGGGTGACCCTGCTGGCTGGAGCAGGGGGGTGGCACCAGAGCATCTCCAGAGGGTCCTTCCAACCTCCACTGGGATTCTGTAACACAAGCCCATGCTGCAACATTACCCCCACCAGACCAAGGCACGGCAAAGGAGCAAGTGCCCAACGTGCTGCAAAGGATCTTGGAAGTTCCCTTCCAGCCCAAAGCAGTTTGTGACCCTAATCATCTCCAGCGGTTCAGGCCAGCCCCTGGAGGTCGCTGCCTGGTGTGGAAATGACAGCATCTCCTTTAAGGATGTACCAGTGATGTACGGTGTATTAATCGACCATCTGAAGACCAAAAGGAAACCTTGGTCCAGCAATGGATTTTACTGTGTTGCCAAATTTATGTAGAATTAAGGGCTAATCTGCTTTTATTGAGAACTTCTGCCCAGTTTTCCATTCCTACGGACAAACGCTTACGCAAACCCTCCCTCACTCTTCCTGAGCGTACTTGACCTCTCTTAGAAAAGCACATTAACCCTCAACTGAACCAACACTTCCTCCCTTGCTGTGACAAATTTCACTGCTCTTTGATGAAGCCGCACAAAATACCCATTTATTTCTACGGGCAGCAATTTCTCTGACCCCAGCTGAGGACAAGAGAAATATTTCTGTAGTGAAACAGAAAAATTGGCAGCTAGGCCACGGGTGATAATTGCACTCCCCAAACCCACACCAGTAAAGCCAGTAGCTTTGCAGTGCCTGAGCTTTTCTAGCTGTGAGTCCCATCAGGGCTGGATCCCATTGAGCCCCAACAGCTTGGTTCTCTTTATTTTCTGAGCTGGCAAGAGGTGTTTGGTGACACTCCTAACAGTGTTGCCGTGTCTTTGTATTTTAAAATGCAAAATAATTTCAAGACACCGCTTCTGCTAAGGGCTCTCTGGAAAGCACCTGTGGAACACAAAGAAAATACCTCAGAGTTTTGCGAAAGCTCCTTTTTAAACGTGCTGCTGTTTAAACCCAAAGGTGTTTCCAGTGCTTAAAGAATGGAAGCAATCCGAGCGCTTCGGATGGATACGGCCAGGTGGGAGCACACGCTGCCCTCCTGGAGACAACACCGGGGCAACCAAGCGACCACCACCACGGGGGCAACCAAGCGACCACCACCACCGGGGCAACCAAGCGCCCAGCACCCCACTGTTGGCACAGGGGTCACAGCAGGGTTTGCCGAGGGTCAAGAGACAGCACTCTCCGCACAGTCAACTCACAGCTTTTATTTACACTTGTCTACAGAATCATTTTTTGCCTTACATTTATCTAAGCCAAACGCAGCCATGGTTTTCCTTTGTCCGCAGCCTATCGTTTGCTAAATTTAAAAACTCCCATCTGTTAAGTACAGCGACGATTTTAATACAAAGCACAAGGGAAAAAAAAAAAAAACCAAACCAAACCCAAAGCCTAACAACAGCACATCTATTGGATCTGATTTTTACAGTTTAGTAGTTGGACTTGGAAGTCGTCAGAGGCACAGTTACAAGACTAACCTGCTCTTGTGCAACCTACCCACATTTAGCATCGAAGTCAGAAAAGAAAGCGTTAGGGAAGAAACTGCAAAGCATTTATCTGCAAAAAAGATTATCAAAATATCTCTACGCCAAAACCAATTTGCCTCTATACCAAAGAAGTGTCTAGAAAAAAAAAAGAAAGAAGAAAAAAAAAAAGAAAAAAGCTGAACTTAAGTTTTTAAATTTTGCTCCGTTTGTTTTTGTGCAGTTCATTTAAAAATACGGCTTTGGAAGTTTTACTGCTGGAGTAAACGCAGATATATTGCTCTTCACTTGCTTAGAAAGAATAATTTTCCTTAACATACTTACCTTGTGATGACACTGGAGATACTTTAACCTTTCTTAACCAAACGGAGCTCAAGAGAGACCGAGTTTTAATGCGGTATTGCTAGTAAAATAGATTCAATAAAGCATTTTAAGCCATAAATTGTGTTTAAGGGGAAAAAAAATGATTGATGAAGAACACATTGAAGATGGCAGAACTTTCTACATAGTTTATTAATTCTCAGTTTTAAATATAAATAAAATTCAGATACCTTGAAAATTTTAGTCAGCCCCAAATGAATTTTACAGCCGGCCTGCAGAAGCTTCACTTGATCCCAAGGAGTTAGAGCCACACTCCTCCAGCTCAAGAGCAGTTCCTAACGATCCGGGTGCGAGACAGGATCGCAGCGTCCGGGCTCCGCGCAGGCGAGGCCACGGGCAGCGCCCGCTGCGGGAAGGGCACCCCGCTGACCACAGCGAGCGGTTCTAGGGACAGGCACCGGCAGCTCCGAGGCTGGAGCAAGGGAGAGGACAGAGCCCGATGTCTCCAACAGCCTCGAAGGGATGGAGCCGAACCCTGCGAGGGGCTGGGTGTTTATCAGGTCTTTTCCACTGCGCATAAAGGGAGGGGCACTCATCTATACTTGGACTTCAACACGGAAAAATAAAAACCAGCTAGAGCTAAGTACTCACTACTGTCCTCCGAGGAGTAACGCCAGCCCTACCGCTACGCTCATCTCTCGTGGTCCCATGCGAGCCGTGTCGAACCGGCTCAGGGGGGGGATGCAGAAAGCTCCCAGGTTCCTCCTACATTCCTCAGACACCTCTTTGCAACTGTCAGCTGAAGAGCAGAGTTGTTGGAACGTATCCAACCTGCACCTGCTAGGGCATGGAAGAGCCAGGAATCGAGGACCTGAGTCTAAAAAAAAAAAACAAAAAACCCCGCCCCTTACTCAAATACTAAAACTTGACACCTCCTCTGGGGAGTTTATGGCTTAAAATGCTACCTCAGGTTTTGTTTCATAGTGAACAAAGCTGCAGTTTTCCAGAAAGCAAGGACAGACATGCACCTCTACTAGCAGATTCAGCACTTCTGACCAAGTAAGACACCAACTTCTTAAAAATGTCTCATGCACTGACTGGATTTTTTTGTGTTTGTTTGCATGTGAGCTTTAATACATTATTTCTTTTTAGAACTTGTACGGGAACCAGAATGGGAAGATCCGGATGATGATCTGCGGCGTCTGGAAGATATAAATGGAGAAAGCATGCAAAGAAATAAGTTGAAATTAATTTTAGCATCCACTTTTTGAGTAGTCTGCATCCTACAATAGCTGGAAGCCAAGTATATCTGACAGGGGCCTTACACCACTATGGAAGTGACTTTAAACCACTTTAAGCTCACAAGTGTGCATTTAATACTAGAACTGTGGAGTTAAATACTGGAAGCAGAATACAATTTCTAAATGCAATATTTACTTGGGAAAATAAATCCCTGATTTAGACATTAACACTTCCACACAGGGAATGACTGGTGGCCCGGGTCTGCCTATGGAACATGCTCCCAGAGGGAGGAAGTTTCACTGGAGGGGAATTACAGAGGTTTTTAGTAGGAAGTAAGGGGAGGGGAGTGAGAAAACTGCTTCTAATCTCAGAATAACTGTTCAGATTCAATTTTTTTTCCCAGAGAATCTCAATCCTTCAGAAAAAAAAAACAAAACGAAACCAAACCAAAAAACAAATCACACATTTCAATACACCCATTCTTATTCTACATAAACCCAAACCTTTCGGGTGACCGTGATCTCGATCGTCTTTTTTTGCGATCACCAGATGAAGAAGATCTAGAACGACTTCGCTTCTTGCTTCTCTCGGGGGAGGATGATGAACGAGAGCTTGAGTAAGATCTTTTTCTCGGGGTGGAAGAACCCCTGTAGGACCTGGAGCTGGATCTTTATTGATTAAGAAATAAATCAGATTTAATTCTGGTATAATATTGAAAGAACAAAGAAAGAACAAAAAGAGACAGTCTGATGAACACGCGCTACTCTAGTTACGGCAGTGTTTTCACCTTATCATGTGGACACTTTAATACTTACTCCTTAGTTATCTTGCCCATAAAGACTTCTACTGCTGTGGGAGTTTTCTTAATAAATTTTGCTAATTAGTGTTTCTTGAGAGAGACCACCAATGGTTGGGAAGCCCTCTGTCCAGCACTCAGCAGAATGATGCATTCTGACCAAGAAGGGATGGGGGACTGGGGCAGGAAAAGGCCTATTAAAGGACCTTCCTCAGCAGTTAAATTCACACAGCAAAGTGGTTTGAAAGCCACAGATGTCAGGTGGATTTGACGTTTCGCTTTGTTTCAATGGATAGTTCACCCTGGAGATTTGTAAAGTAACGTTCACTTTACTAGAAAAGTAAAAACCTTCAGAAAGTGCATTTACAAATCTCAAAATAAATTTGTGTAGACTGTAAGACCTTCCACAATGAAAGTAGTTTTAAAAATCCCTCTTAGAGTACAGTCATTTTGGCACTGGAAAGAAAAATAAACCAAAAAAAGAACCAGCTTCACTTACAAGCACTCAAAAAAATCACTTTATCTAAAAAACCAAAACAAACTAAGGAAAAAAAACAACAAACCCACTTGGGGAAAAGGCAATAGAGCTTGAAAATCCTAAACTGTAATTCCAAAATGAAATAAAAACACCCAACAGGATGATTTTTTTTTTCAGTAAGCTGGATAAAACATTTAAAGAAAAGCAACACCACAGGGGTGCACTTTGTTGGTAAATATTTCCAGGGCTCTCCCTGTAAATAACAACGCAGCCCCGTTCCTCACACCGCGGGCGCTCGGTGGGTGCCAAATAAATACCCCAGCTCAGCTGAGGTGCCACTTCAGCGTCTGGGGGGGGCACAGGCACCTCTGCCTCTCCTAAAAGCACCGATTCCATCTCCCACTGCCCCTCCCGGGACCATCCGCAGCGCGCTGCTGCCACCAAAGGGCAGAGGCCCCATCACCGGCTGCTCTTCCCAGAGCAAAACTTCCCGATTCAGAGATCGGAGACGCTCTGCGCACGGGGGGGGGACAGAGCTTCACTGCACTGCAGGGGGGGAGTCCTGCCAACGGGGCACCTCACACTCCTGATTTACTCCTGGTGGGATTTGCTACTGGCATTTTTCTACGCTCCCCTGGCATTTATCAAGGTAACGGCAGCACTATCTAGTGGAAGCTGAGATATCTTATGTAAGTTATTGCTAAACACAAACCCAGGAGTACTGTGTATTTTCTAATGTTCTTCCACATCAAGAAGCCAAAGTGGAACCAGTAAAACCAGCAAAAATTACTGAAGCAAGTAACCATGCACTCAAATTCTTCTTCCTTCAAAGTGAAGATCTGTGGCGTCCACTCCTCTAGCTTAGATCAGACTTAAAACTCTTCAACCAACACCTCGCATTCTCAAGAAATACATCTGTAGTGGAACAACCTCGTGCAGAGACCCCAGCAATTCTGACTTCCAAGATAAAAAGGAGTTAATGTTTTGGGTTTTTTTTGACCGGCAATAATTTTACGATGAAATCAACAAGCTGTTGGTTCTTCTGCCCTTTTTTCTCTCTGCAAGGAGAGAGTTCTACCTCATTCACCTTGATTTCGACCCACGAGATCTAGAGTGTTCTCTGGAACTGGAGCGAGATCTTGATCTGGAACTGGAAGAACTTCTTGAATGGGACCTGAAACAACACGGAAGATTTTTTTTCCAGCGTCTGACTCGCATTCAGCAGAAGAGCTGCTGCTGTTAGCAGCAGAGACAACGACACACCGAGACAACGCGGCCTAGAGTCACTCGGAGGTGACAATCTCCTCCTACTCCCCCAGTATCACCACAGTGCATTTTAAACCAGAAGCTTTAACACACTGGAGTTGGTGCATTAAAAAAATAAGGTCAGCTTACGTTACGTTGCCTAAAACAAAGCACAAAAATTAAACAGGATTGCAGCTATCTGGCAAAACGAAGCAAACAACTGCGTTATCTACTCGCCACTTCACGAACCCGGTGCCTCCGCTTTCAGTTTGTGCCTTAACTTGAAACCCATCAGTTTCTTTGAAAAGCAGAGTAGGTGAGAGAATTAGGACTGGGGAGCTCAGATCTGCCCGAAGCCAGCTCTCAAGTGTTTTGTGAGCAGCCTCGATCTTCGATCTCTTCGTAAAGATTTCCCCCTGCATTCGACATTCTGCGGTAGTTAATTCTCTCTAAAATCCAGATGTTTAGTTACACTGCTTGTAACTCATCAAGATTATTTTCAAATTCTTCACGTTGATGGATTTTCTTTAAAGCACAAACCACGAGTACAAACGGTAGCGGAGTTGCAGGGACCAGTGTAAAAAGAAGGCAATGCCATCAAATTCTAATCATCTTTCCAGGAAAAATACATTATAGATGTTGTCAGTCTCCCAGTTTAGACTGTTACCACGTCTGTCCTTTTACTGTGCAAAACAGGCAGTATCAACATGTGATAACAAGGCTTAAATCTATTTTCTAGTTAAAAACCACAACGAAGCATCCACAAAAGACAACTGGCACTTCCAATTCATTATCTGCAGCTAGGAGCAACAAGTTCAACAGGAAGTCAAAAGATCCCTAGTGAGTTTCAGTCACGATGAGCTGCCCTGTGCTTGGCTGTTAACATCTCTGAGCTGAGGAACAAAGCTATGGCCAGGTGAGGTTCTTCTGTCTCCTTTGACCTTCCCACCCCTCGGCCTAAGAGCCGCGCTCGACTGCGGCCCACGCTGGCTGCAGGCTGTCCTCACACAGCACAGCACGGCACAGACACCTCCTCAACCATCTTGCTCCACACCTCGCCTTCTTTCAAAAGCCACTGACAGACTGTCAGCTTAGTCACTGTCACTCAGTGCCCCTCCTGGGAACCCCACGTCTCAGAGGGCACTGGGAGGAGTGGGGAGGCTGCCAATAGCTGTTGGGAAGAGCTTAAAAGGCAGCACAAAAAAAGCATGACAGCAAAGCGGGGAAAAGGCAACCCTGAGGCAGTGGCCAACATCTGGTTAGCCAGAGGGTCTGAGGAAAAGTGGGCAGTGACCAGAGCAGCGAGAGCAGAGAGGTGCAGTTACAGAGCTCAGAAGAAACTTGAACTTTATGTATAACCCCGAGAGCCAGTACTGATCTGAGGCGCTAGACCCATCAGCACCATCCCTGGAGTAGCTGTAAAGCAGCTAAAAAGCTACATGATTCACATCACATCGTTACAAACCATTTATGGAGTCGTTCACACACTGCTGAATTTAAATAATAAGGTGAGATCTTAAATCTACATTTTTTTTTGGTGGCCCGATGACCGATATAAACCTTTAGTGTTACCCTAACAACACTGCCACTGTAAAGGTGTGTCTTTTGCCATCAGAACTAGTTCAAGTTTCTTGCCTTTTCTTGCAGGGTATTTTCTGTTCTGGCCTCCCCCTGAGGCTGCCCAGACTGCACCAGCACTGCCCTCTTCTGCCACCTCCTCCCACTTCAACACCATCCTGCTTCTCTGTTCAGCACCTCTACTCAACATCGCTAAAGCGAGTTCACCCATTAAATCACAGATGGCCAACAAGCCTAAAAATAAATCTGAAAATAAGTTACATTTTAAAATTTATTGGAAGGAATTGATTGAAATATCAACTTAAATTTACTAAAGACACATGAAGCCTCCCTGCTGAGGAGCTGCAGAAGGTCAGAACAGAACATTATCTGCCTGGGTAAATCTGTACATAAAATCGTTAACATTATTCAACTAAAACTGTAAGGCAATCAAGAAAAAAAAAAGTAAATAAAGAAGTTAGATACTGACATTTTGCCTGGCGTTACCCTTGACCTGTACCCGTTTACCTGGACCTAGACCTTGAGCTTGAGTGAGAGGATGAGCGCGATGAAGATCGTGAGTGGGAAGATCGAGACTTAGAGCGACTGCGCCTATTGGATTTCTTTTTCTTATTAGTGTCCTCTTCTTCACTGGCATCAAGATTATACTTTGAAAGGTCAGCGTCGTCTTCGTCCTCATCCTGAAAAAACGCAGAGAGACGGAGAAGCCTGAAGAAATGTTTTCACTGCTTCCTTCACTGTTTTTCACTTACCCTGTGGTTTATTAGGTGCTTTTCTCAAGCTCTGCAAACACTGTCGCTAGAGGACTTAGTGAGACCCAAAATGAAGAGTAAAGAGCAGCTGAAAGCCTGTTTCAAGGCCAACTACCAAAAAGCCTGCAAACGCCCAGCTGAAGTTCCATTTTCTGACATTCCTTTTTACCAGTTACTTTAGATGAAAGCCTGGGAGAATTTTCAGCCTCAAAATCTATAACCATAGCGTAATTCTGCAGAGACATTTCACATGCAGGATTTGGTGGCTGCTGTGTTAAAAATAAACATGTAGGTGAATCTGCAGGATGCTGTGCAAGATGTGGACAATCCAGTATGTGATGGGCATGTGTTTCAAGGAAAGGAAAAAAACCCTCTCTGAATAATTTATTCCATTCTATAAATAGAAATCTGAAGTGGTTTTAAAAGAATAAAAAAGAAGAACGTTCCCTTTATTTAGAACCTTTATGGCTACCATATAAAAATGTCAAATGTATTGGTTCTGATCTCCTTTTTTTTATGGTTTTAAATAATAAATAAATCCAGCTCTGAATGGAGGTTTTGAGACCAAACCCAAGGTTGTGCTCACACTTTACAGAAGCTGGAAGCACTGTCACTCTGGAGCTGCTCCTCTGCACTGCTCTGAAGGCAGCTACAACACAGACCAAAGCTCACCTACTGAGCAGCACCGTAGTCATAGTTAACAAAATAACTGATAGAAAAGCCCCCAGACGTGATACCTCATCCAATTTATATTTGGAAAGATCTTCATCCTCATCCTCCTCATCTTCCCCTTCCGATTCTTTGTCTTCTACTTCCTTCAGGATAGATGCAGGGCCAACTGGCTTCCCTCTGTACTTCTTCTTTTTGCGTCCAAACTAAGAGATGTTACTCCATTAGAACACGAGTTAATCAAACATCATTTCCAACTGCATTTTTTGATACTAAGAACATAAATACACATCAATTTCTAATGAGGTGTTGCTCAGAGGGTAGAAGGATCACAAACCATTGATTAGCAACAAGAAACTTCCTCGAGAGATGCTTGTCTGATACAACGAATACCCACGGAGAAGATGAACCAAAGGCTGAGTTTAACCCAAGAGTGGTTTGTATTTGTGTCCGTGGGCCGTTCAGTGCTGAGTATCTGGCTGCAGACAACACATGGCACCCTGAAGCTGGCTCCCAAAGAAGCTTAAGGAACTCAGCTTGCACCAGCTTAATTTGAACTGGTTTTTAAGCCTCAAAAAGATCAACTTTGCTTTCAGTTCAGAACTGTCACCCCTGGACAGAGAGAGGCATCAGGGTGTATTTTGGACTAGTGCCTTCCCCGTAAGGTGACCAAATGCACGTGTAAGACTCCTAAGCAGCCATGGCACGATACACGTGCACCAAAACCTTACCTCATCGTACTCCCCGTCCGATTCTTCACGTTCTATATATTCAACGTTCTCTCGCTCGTTAAATCCTCCTCCGTATCCTTAACAAGGGGTAAAACAAAGACAATCTCTTCAGCTGCACCAAATTCAGGTCCTTGGAGCACAAAGTTTAGAAAGAACGTTCACAGAGGCCCTGGAAGCCTTCAGTGGATTTCTAAATACATGTTGTAAGAATATCACGTGATCTCCAGAGGAACATGAATTGTTCCCACACCTTGTTCAGCCTGCAGAGGAGAAGGCTCCAGGGAGAACAGAAACTGAGCACTTGAAAAATCACGTTCACCTTACCTGTCCTCTCCTCCAGCTTCGCGTACTTTGGGGTATTACACATGTTACATTCGGACCTCCTGGCCCAGTTCACGTTGCCACAGCTTCGGAGGCAGAAAGAACAAAACAGAAATAAGAAACATTTGACTTCCAGTCAAAAAGCTGGAGTGTGGAACATTAAAAATAAAAATCATAACAGTGTATTTGCCGAGCTGTAGTCACTACTACAACATGATTAACCCCACGGACACGTCACCAAGACACAAAGAACTGCAAGAGAGGCGATGGGTATTTCACCAGCACGAGGCTGATGGCAACAGGACCATACTGGGCAAATCAAGGTGAAAGCAGTAAAATTCACAGGCTGCTAAGGTACCAGAAGTAGGACTGCACAAAAAGTGTGACAATGCCTCATTACATGTTAGCAGCACTTTCACAGTTCAGAGGAGATAACGAAGAAGCCACCATGGGGTTAAACACAAACTGTCACGTCGCGTGACAAGCTACGGCTCTAGCTTTTCTATTTCAATCTGACCACGTCCTAAAGGCCACTGTCACTCCACACACCCACAGCAGCATCACCAGGCTGCTGCTGTCTGCAAGACGCAGCCTCCCAAGGAACGTGGAGACACAAGAGTCCCGAGATGTGCTGTGGGGTGGGAGCCTGGCCCAGGCTGCTCAGAGAGGTGGTGGCTGCCCCATCCCTGTCCCCATTGCAGGGGAGGTGGCCGGGGCTCTGAGCACCCTGC
>JANHFX010016034.1:0-18572 GCA_027560015.1 Chloroceryle amazona
GTGTCAGAAGGCTCCCGCTCAGTCCCTGCTGGACGCTGGCGGGTCTGCCCGGCGTGTTGTGTGATACTCTGGTTGATGGAGTGCAGTAGTCGGTCGCCCCGAAGGTCTGCGGTTTGGCTCTGCCGTTGCAAGTGCTGGGGTAATCTCTTCACTCCTGGAAGATTTTATTTTATTCCCTCAGAAATTCGGATTCAGGCTGTAATTCCGGAGTTGCAGCCGCGGTGTTTATGCGCAGTTAGTTGATGCGATTAAATGGCAACACTGTTCTGCGTTCGACTGGCAGCGTTTTTCGTGCAAGAGCTGCGGAGATGCTGTCAGCAGCTGCCCCGAGCTCTATGAGTACTCTAATGTTCAGTCCCTGTCATGAGAAAGAACACATTGTTCCTTTTTTCTGTATTATTGCTGTTATGATTTTCTGTCCAACACGTTTGCCTTGTTGAAGTCTTGGGCTGGTTTTTTACAGCTTCCCTGAAAGTGGAGCTAGGTTATCTTTGTGCTACAGCTTGCAGAGATGCGGGGCGTTCCAAACGCGAGCTGCAGAGATTTCGGTTCATTTGATGGCAGCTGCGGAGTTTGGGGTCTCTTGGTTCTTGTTTGTGTTTGGGGCAGGAATGCTGGAAGGTAGGATCGCAAACAGGCGCTGGCACTAACTTAAGGCAATGACAGAGATTGTTGGTGTTGGGTTTTCGCTTGTTTCAGCAGCCCATGAGTTGTGTCATTAGTTACAGCATCTTCCTTTTTGAGGTCAAATGAAGAGTTTCAGTACTGCGCTGCGTTTGTCAGCAATTCACCCCTGAACTGACTGACCAGAATGTTTTTGCTTTTGCTTGTCAGAATTGTCTTTAAGATTCGAGAACTAATTCTGTGTGTTTTCTTTCCTCCCCCATCCCCTCTTTCCTTTAAGTACTTGGGGCTAATAGAAAGTTCAACGTGTGCATTGCAGTGGCAGTGTAAGGTAGGAAACCTTGTAGAAGAATCTCTAGCTGGAGGTAAAATAGACTGACAGAAGGTGGGGGTTAATTAGAAAGCAAGTAAATAAAGGTTTAACCTTGAGCTATGATCTGGGCATTCTAATTTCCAGCATAGTTGTCCCTTCCTTCATCAGCCTTACTTTGAAAGAGTCAGAGATGCTTCCTGAGGTTCATAATCCCTCTGAAGAAGACGTTAATTAGCTCCATGCAGATATTTTAGTGAGGGGATGATGGCTGCTAAGATCTTACACTATTATTTTATTGCAAGGTTAGGTATTGTTATTTTTTTTTGAAGGAAGCTGTCCATGGGAAAAGTATTTCTGTCACGGAACAGTAGCATCCTACCAGGAAGCAGAAGTTTAAGTATTTATTTTTCAAGCTGAAGGAATTCTTCTTTTGCCAGAATGTTTAATTCTTGAAACGATAAACTGCTTGTTACGGATTGTCTTTGAAATATCGGTGTGGGAGCACAGCAGCTAACACACAGTTTAACAAGAATTAACAAGGCATTGTTGGTGAAAAGCTTGCCCCGTTGTATTTCAGCCATCGCTGAATAGGGGTATTTAGAAGTCCTGTTTTCGTGGAAAAATGTTACAATTCCCTTGGGAGACTGGGTGCCTGCCGAAGAACTGTCCTGTAGCTACTTACACGGGGCTTTATCAGACTTCTCAATAACGGGTGGAAGCTAATTCTGATTTTCTTAAAATGTAACGGGCAAGGACGCTTCTTGGAGAGTATTTAATTCCTGGCCTCCAGATTTATTCCCTCTTGGCATTTCAAATTGTTCTTGCTTTTCAGTTCAGTGGGAGTGTGCTCTATGAAAAAAATGTGCTGTCTCTTTTTTTGTATGTTGCTGAGATTTCTCTTTAATTTTTTTTCGAGACAAGTGGTTCTTGTTTAACTAGTGGATTTAGTGACAGAGTTTGCTGCCTAGCTGGCAGCTAGTGTCACATCATTGAATAACCTCCCGGATCCTCAGTGGTGTGGCACAGTCAGTGTCAGCAGCAGGAGCGTGTAGGGCCTGCTGGGCTACCCCTGGCTTCATGGGCAGCCTCCCCAGGGCCAGACGGGGAGAGGTGGGGCTGCTGGCACACCTCATTGCTGGGTGGAGGGGCGACAGAAACATTGGCTTCATTTCTGTAGCAAGTTTTATTGGCCCGCTCTTGGGCGCCTGCAGGCAGGGATGTGGCAGCTCTCGGATGTCTTGAGGAGGCAGGTTCCTCTCTGCAGGCGAGGCAAGGCAAGAAATGGCTAGTGAGTGTTTCCAAGGGTAGCCTCCTAGTCGTTTACCAGTTCCCAGTGTGTGTATGGACACAGATGTGCAGGGTGTGCTTTACAGGTTACCTTTTTAAGCTCAGGTAACCAACGTTCCAGCTGCAAGGCAGGCTGCTAGCGTGGCCATCACTGTCTATCACGGGTCACAGTGACGTGAAGTGACATTCTGTGTTTGGGTGGTGGTGAACAGGAGTTACTTCCCTTCAGAAACAATGCCTGCCCACCCCACCCGCAGGCAGTTCACTTTATGAACGCAGTATCTGCTCTGGAGGTGTGGAGAACACAGCTGTCGTAGCAAGAAGAGTCACAGATGCCAGGGTGGTGTTCTTGTTGGCCTGAGGGGTTAGGAAGTGTTCTGATATCTTCCGTGTTAAACATTTACGGGCTGGATATAGACTCGTGGCTTCGGTAATTCTATGCTTTTAAAACTTTAAAGGAAGCAGTTTAATGATTTTAAGAAGAATGTATTATTTTTTTTTCTTTTGAGTTGTACAGAATACGTTTATAGTAAAAAGCAGCCGGAGCCACTGTGTCCGCGCTGGTGGATGGCGGTGAAGGAAGCGCTGGTTGGGATAAGAGCATCTGTGGTTGCTTCCAAGAACATCTAGAATTTATTTCCACCAAATATTGCTTGTTACACTTGCAATTTATTTATGCTAAGATTTTAGCCAGGCATTTAATAGCTGTTAACGCAAGCGTTTCAAAACATGGGGAGGTTGCCAAATACAGTAACAATGCAGGGGGGTAAGAAGAGCTGAAAGCCTCTTAAATCAAAGAGTTCTTGCGTGACTGGAGGTTGTAGCCAGAGGTGATCGTCTGCCATTGTTGGAAGCAAAGACTGTTTGTTGTAGACAGATTAGTTAAGGGAAGGAGGGATGGTGCTGCACTCATTCAGTATCAACTGTTCAGCTTTCCATACTCTCTGGATTCTTTTTTTAGTGTATAACTCACCTGTGGTTTAATTCGCGGAGAGTTAAACCAATTATTAATTCCCGTGCTGGTTGCTTTTTGGACTGAAAAAGTGCTACCTGCTTGGAGTTGTCGATAGTCTCTTGGATGCCCAAATGTGTCTCAAACTGTACCCTGGCAATAAAACAGGCCCACTGTGGTCGTGATTAACTTCAGAAGGTGTTTGGGTTATTTACCAGGTGATGCCCAAACTGGCTTTCTTACTGTCTTCTGTGATGGGCTAACCTTGGCTGGCTGCCACGCGCCCACCCAGAGAGATGGGAGAGAGAAGAGCTTGTGAGTTGCGAGGAAGACGGGGCGATTGCTTACCTGTTACTGCCAAAAGAGACTCAACCGCGGGTCAGGCCCTGGCAGCTCCTCTCCAGCACTTGCTGTTGTGCTGCTTCAGCCTGTGTCTGTAGGGGCTAAAGGGGAATCTGTGCTCTGCTCCCCAGAGCTCCCGCTGCTCCTCCTCTCCTTCCGCTGTCACCTCTGGGCTCAAGGGGCTGTTTCTGCCCCTTTCCCCCTCCCCTCAGTCGCTGCCCCCAGGCAGTGTTTTTCCCCACTGAGGGGCTCTGTCCTGCCCGCTGGGGGTCTGATGGAGCCGGCTGGAAGGGACTGTGCCCAGGCTGGGGTGGCCCTGGCCTCTCCTCCCAGAGTCTGCCCTGCAGCGCTCTGCCAGTGCCCGGGCACCTGCGCCCACTACAGCTCTGAAGAAGGAAACTGCTGTGTTTTGAGGATTTCTTCCGGTAGACCTGGAATAAGGCTGTATGTAGCCCTGAAATGTATTCCTGCCGAACCAAGGGAAGGGGCAGTGAAGCATAATATGGTTCTGGCTTCTGTCTTAGGCTCCCACACACAAATTTCTTGCTGTTTAGGGCAAGTTGAGGAGGTTCTAAATCTGGCGGGTGGGAGCCTGCACATTGGCTTTGGAGGCCCGGAGGTGGATATCTGCAGGAGAGTGGAACATGCAGCACCAAATAACCCCTGTAAATATGCTCACGTGTGTTTAGGTGTGTGTTAGTCCTGGTCTTTATCCCTCATGTGCCCTGAAATTGCTGACCCCCATGGAATCACCCTGAGCGTGCTGACTTTCCCTGGGCAATGTTCTCCACGGCATCCGGCTTGGCTGCCTGGGCTTGAGCATCCTATTGACTGTACAGCCACACTCAAGTGACCTAGTTCTCTGCAGCCGGTCCTGCCCTAAGTGGCACTGCATCTTTCTGCCCTCATTCCCCAGGGGTCTTTGATGCTTTTTGAGAATTGAGTGCCCCCCCCCCCATAAAAGGAGGCAGTAACCGAAATAAAAGCAGGGCAAGTGTTGATATTTGGGTTTTTTTTTCTCTTAAGGTATGATAGGCCCTGAAATGTGGGAGGGTGTGACAGGTAAACTCCTCCTGTTGCCTGAAGGGGTGTGTGTGGGTGGACTGCAGGCCCTGATTTCATTTGACAGCTAATTTAGTGGGTAGTTGCTCCCACCCTTCCAGGTACTGCCACTCGGGTATCCTTACTGCTTCCCATGTACCTGCTTTGGTACTTGGTCAGCCTCAGGAAAAGCTGATCTGGGGATCTGGACCAGGAGAATACTAAACCGAAATAACTAAAGAGGATTTACAGTTGCCTGACCTCAGCATCAGACGTTGCCGCAGAAGGCGTCTGCGCTTCTGTGACCCAGGGTCAGGTGGGCTGGCTCTGCAGCCACCTGAGGGATAGTGGAAAATCTCCTAACACGGTCGTGTTCTCGTCACCCGCGGCAGTTGCTGATGGTGTCAGGAAGTGTATAGTTAATCCTCCGACTTGCTGTGAAGGCCAAGGAAGATTGAGAGAGGGTCAGGAAAAAGTGACATTAATTCCCCAGGACAGTGTGGCTTCCACCAGTTCGTGGAGTCACACAGAGGGTGAAAGAGGCCCCGAAGAATGGGAAGTGACTGGAGAGGTAGCAGGAGACTTACCTTAGTTTTGCTGAGGAAAGGCAAATGCAGGCAGTGTCAAAAGCAGCGTGAAGGCAAGGTCGTGGTGCCTCTCTGCTGTTTAAAATACCTGCAGTAGAGTTAGCAAATGCATTTAGAAGAGCAAAGGATGCTTTTCAAACTTCCTAATGTGTTAAGAGACCGGTGGTTCAGTATTCGGACAAGAAACATTTTTGGATCGTCCTGGAGTCAGATTTAAGATTCCTTATAAGGTATCCTTATGTTTTAATGCCTGCTTTACTTCTTTTGTAGCATACTTTCCAGATGGTGCGGAAAGCTGCAGCTTTTCCAAGTGTTTTGGAATAAATAAGACTTTTTTTCAAGTCTGTATTTCTTTAAAAGATGGTATCTGCTCTCCTGAACCCCTGTTCTACAGCAAAGCTGTTTATGCCTTTGGAGATGTTCTTATAGTTAAGAATGAATGCCTTGTGTAGAAGTTGAGTGACCAGCACTGATAAAGGCCTGATGGTTCTGTGGGTAACGCAAACCCGGAGTGGGATTAGAGTGACCCAGCCAGAAGCACTAAAAGGCATTGAAAATACCATTGCTTACAACTTATCACTTCTGCTGGAGACTTCATGGAAAGCAGAGTTACCCGTTGTGATCTTAACTTCTTTCTGTCTGCTCTGTCATGTGAAATACCAGACTTCTTTTTGTAACTCCTGCTCTTTTTAAATTCCAGGGTGTTGGCCTTGCTTATGTTGAATAGGTGTGAGCAGAAGTGGAGAAGCTGAGCTTGGGGAAAGGTTGTGCCTTGCAACAAGAGCACTGGAAGCTTGTAAGGAAAATCTCCTCATGACTTTAGTCAAGCCAGAGTTTCATCCCCTCAACCCAAACATAACAATGTAGGAACTCCCTTAGGTGATGCGCGTACTTGTGTTGGCGTGCGCCAAAGCTGTCACCCGGAGGCTCAGTCTCGGGTATATCCGTGTTGAAGTGGATCCTGTTGTGTGTACAATGCACATTAAACCTCTGAAAAATGAAGGGGGTGGAAAGCATAACATGGTTATACTTGAGCAAAGTGGTTTAGCTTGCTTATTTATTTGTCTCCACCATTTATCTTGGTGTCAGGGATATCTTTAGATCTGGGACCTGTTTACAAGGAAGAGAAAATTATGCTGCTCTTTGAAAAAAGTAAGACTGCTAGACTACTGAATCCTCAGTAAGTGTGGGAACTACTTCAAACCACTCTAGTATTTTTCGACTCATTCTAGCAGCTGTGATTACTTCACTTTTCCTTATGCATAAAGGTGATGTAATTAACTCTTTAAACAGAAGGGGTGAGGACAAAGGTAATTCTGTAAGAAAAATGTTGGAATGACAAACGATTTGAAGAATTTACCCAATTGTGATTTTTTTATTTTTTTTTTTCTGAATACCAATAACGTGAAGCAGCAAGGAGGGCTGAAAAATAACCTGTAAGCACTGGCTGTTCTCTGATAAGGGTTCAGATGGTCACCCAGAAATGCACAGCTTTGTAACAGACTCCAGGAGCTGACTGCATGTCTCTTGATGTTTTGAAGTTATATAAACTTGAAGCGTAATGAGTTTTATTTTCCTAGCCCTTCCCCTCTTCATGTTGTAAGTGATAAACTTCCCAAGTTTAAAGGTGGCTGCCTCCTCAGCAGTTACTCTGTGGAAGTGAATGGAAACTGAGAGTATCACTTTGTATTTCTATGGGGTGAATAGTGCATCGAGGCTGAAGACAAAGAGGCAAGCCAGCGTAGCAGGCATGAGGTAATGTATGTAGCCTGTGTGCCAAACGTGAAATAAGAAACATCTGCAGTTTGTATTTTGAAGTTCTGTTTTATGCAAATGCTCTGTCTGGAAGTGGAAAACTCACAGGAGTGCCATCAGCAGTTGGACTAGGTTCCTGGTGTTCCTCTTGTCAGGGATGAAATGAAAGCAAACCTCTTGCCTTCCTGACAAGGGTAGGAATTTCATCATTGAGTGGTTATTAAAGAACTACAGCTAAATGCTGTCTCTAGAAAAAGTAATTATGAAGCATGTTATGGATTTGGCTTCTCAGTTTGCATAATTCCTAGAATTCAGGGAGGCAGAGCCCGTTACTGTGTACTGTGACAGTCAGAGGATTTTGCTGCCTCTCTAGCTGTGTTAAACACAGCTTTCTGCTACTTGAACAGATTTTGTCCTCCCCGGTGAGGCCAGCAGAGATTGATGCCCGTCTCACCGCAGTTTGGCTGCGGCTCGGCAGTCAGGACAAGCCTAGTTGCTAGCTAGATGGTGCAGGGCATCAGAACTGCGCTCGTACGTTCCCAGCTCCTCCTTGGCACTGCTTGTAGTCTGCCCCCCTCCCCGAGCCGGCTCAGGGAATCAGAGTAGCAGATAACCTGCCTTGTAAGCGGGGAGGGGTTGTTCCTGAGCCCCTTTCTGTGGGGGCTGGAGGTCTGGAGCGGCTGGGGAAGGTGACCAGCCTTTGCATAGCAGCTGCCCACTAGATGCAGTTGTCTGATGTCAGAGAGCAGTCCCAGCTCACACCTGTTTTAGCCATCGGCACAAGCTAGCCCGCTGGACTCCCAGGTGGAAAACCCGAGCTGGGTACCTTTTAACTTTCGGTGGACTCTCGTGTGGGGGGCTGATGGAGAGTGAGCTCCCTGATTCTGTCTCTTTATTGCCATGGCAAGACTGAATAAAGCTAATACATCAAATCGATGTATGTGTTCTCTGTAATTCCCATCCTTTCTTCTAGATCATGTGCTTCCCTCAGCGAGAAGCCTTGAGACTTGTACAGTGCCGTACACACTTGTAAAGTTAGAAGCAGCGGTAACTTGAGCAAGTTCACGCACACGCTGTTTTGTGCACAAGGCAAACGTTTTATAGGCATGTTTATCTGTAATGGGAGCTTGTACACTCGGCCATTCGGGGGTGGGGGGGACCCCACAATGGTTTAACTTTAATTAAGGGATCCCAGAGGCAGAGTGGCACAGTCTGCTTAATTTAGCTGTCTTAAGAAGCTGGAGCACGAGGTTGTATTCCTTAAAATATGATCCTAGTCAGGTTGTTCTGAGACTGCCTGTCTGCATTTGGAGGGTTTGCTTCTTTGGACTTCTCTCTCCTACTTTCAGTTTTCCTCTGCATTATTTTAAGATGATTTTTTTCTCCCTAGTAAGTGAATTCTTTTTGCCATGAATAGTACAGAGGGCAGCCATAGGCCTTTGTACGCCAGGCAGTAAGTTAATAGGCTGTACAAGTCAAAATGCTGGTAAAAAGGTCTCTCTCTCCCTATAGTCTTCTGCTTAAACTCTTGAGTTCCTGTTCTTTCTCTGCTTCCCTCTATATCTGTACATTTTAATATTTCTTCTTACCTAGGATTGCTCTAACCAGTTTCCAACTGAAAAACTAGGAAAACTTGGTAAAACCACCCGCAGGCTCTGTTAAGAAAGCACACTAATAAAGGGTGTGAGTCCTCAGGATGAATCACGCTCCAGCTACCTGACACTGTGAAGTGCTTTTGGGAAACTGAAATGTAAAACGTCAGTAGCTAGGGCTGTCATTTCACCCACTTGGCCTCGCTCCTTTTTGCACTCGGATGAAGCTGTATCATCCACCCACTGTCAGCTGTGTTCATGGGAGAGGAGAGGAGAGACTGGGACCTTCTGGTACCTCAGTCTATGGCTGTTAGAGCTCTGAGCTTCCACCACCTCCAGAGTGCTAATGAAGAGTCCTGAAACTGCTGTCCCACCACCTTCTCTGAAAAGGCTGGAAGCCCTCTCTTCCTGGGGAACGGCTCCTCTTGGCAGAGAAGAGGTTGGGCTGCAAACCTGGAACTGGTTTTGGACATCTGCATTAATAAAAGTTGGAGATCCTTTTGCAGAAGGATGGCAGAGAGGAAGAGCACCTAGCAGATATTTGTCTAGGTGTCAGTGTTGGGATGCCATTTTTTTAATGCTATTTCCAAGAGTATTTGTTTGTCCATATGCGTTTCTTCGTGCCCGTGTCTGCGAGGAACGCTTACGTGTCCAGCTCTTTTTGTTGTGTCGGGATATCGGATTGAGCAAATCTCTCTTAGTTTTTGTTTCACCTTTGATGAAAGAAGGCTGCTCTTGCACCATTCCACCAGCTGTCAGCATTTTAAAGCAGAGTTAAAGTATGGCATTTGCTCTTCTCCCTACCTTTTGGAAAGGTGTTTTGGGCATTTTAAGTTCCCCTTGCTCCATTTTCTTTTCTAACTATTTGTGTTGGTTTTGTAGCAGTTGGAAAAAAGCAGAATATTTGTTGGCAAAGGATTGTCATGCATGAGCTACACGCCAAAGTGAGATTTTCTTTAGTCATCCATCAGTAATGGTCTTGCGGCTGTGATGAGCAAGCGAACCCTTTTCAGCTGGGGTAAGTTTATTCCTACAGTCCAGCAAACGGTTCTGAGACACCAGTCATGGTTTGCTGGTACATTCTTCCTGTCGAAGAGATCTGTGGTTACTGAGCCCTGTGGCACAGGGAGAGTGCAAAAGAGCCTGTGAAACCTTGAAGGATTCACTGAGGCCGGGGAGAAGCTGCAGTTGGGCCACATTCATCAGTGTTGGGGGACTGTGAGTCGGTGTGAGCAAGCTGAGTTGAAGGTGGCTTGACTTCTTTCAAAATACTGTTGTTTGATTTTCTAGCATAAGTAGTAGGATTTTGGGTAAGGTTGTTGATGGTGAGCACTTTGGCGGTGTGTTTGGGCTGAAATGCTGACTTGCTGTTCTTGAAAGAGCTTCAGGCAGGCGTCAGTACCATCATGGTGTGAAATGCTGTACAGCCCAGTCTGCCCACACTGATGAGAGTGAGCTTTGCACAGCTGCCAGTTTTGATGGTGCTGTAGTGAGAGTCCCCTTCAGAATCCCTGGACTACATAAATGTAAACTGGCTGTCGCAGGTGGGGCACTTCTGGTCACAGTCTGTGTCAGAGTCATCGCGTGGGATAGAAAAATCAGCATCCTTAAGTCAGGATCTATCTGCTGTTGCTTTCCTTTGGCATCCAGGTGAAGGGATAGTGGCATAGCTGTCACTTGCAGTAATACCTTTAATATTCAGGCGTGTGAGGGTTATCGTAGGACCCAAATAGAAAGACAGACCATGGTGGTGTTGTTTTGTGTATATACAACACATGGTATCTGTGTGTGCTGCTGAAACGAGGAGTGGTAATGATCCAGAATTAACGAGATGCCTTCCTGACAACAGTAGCCGACCTCATTCTGCAATACACGGGAGAAGATTTTTTTGTGGAGTGAAATCTCAACAACTGTTCTATCCTAATAAATAATCTCCTTCCTGCACTTAGTGTACTCTGTTAACTGATCTGGTTTAAACGCCTCGGCTGGAAGCACAGCACTGAGTGGGTGTGCTTAACTGGCCAGTCGAGGACACGGCTCACTCTCTATGAGCAAGGCTCCTTCTGAGATTTGCCTGGGGTCTTGGATATCTTTTATTTGGTGAACTACTTGTTGAAAATGACAGCCAGGTACGAGGACACAACTTACCCTACAAAGGGTAGATTTCCCTGACCTGGTAAGGGATGACCATCGTCAGATGGCAGCGTACAGTTCAGCAGCACGAATACCTATTGGAATTCTTTCTTGCTTTTCTTGCCTCGCCGTGTGTTTTGGGCAGATGGATGCTAGCTGTTGATTGGCAAGCTTGAGATCAGAGCAGCAGGGTAAAGCAGGTGTGCTAGCTGAGCAGCGTGCTGACTCCTGTGTATCTTCCCCTCTTGCACTCGGAGTTCTCCCAGCATAGGCTGGCTGCTGCTTGGAGGGTCACGTATGCACAGAGCGCTGTCGAAAAGGAGGTGGGGAGTGTAGACCAGGGTGCAGCGCCATTGGTGACTTTCAGGATCTTGGCTTGGAAGGTCAGTTGCAAATAATGAAACGAATAAATGAATTTTTAAATACTGACTTGGACTAATGAGGTCTGCAATGTCGTATTTTAGGAGCTGCGTTTCCCTGTTGCAACTTGTGTAATTACCTTCCCTCTGATGGGGAGGGCGTCTGCTCTCTGGCACTCTAAAATGGGTACACCTGACTTAATGTTGAGACTTAATTATTGAACTTGTTTCTACTGTCGTCTTGCTTTTGTTTGGCCATTACTGGCGTGGCTTCGATTAGCTTCGAAAAGCTAATTGCCAGTAGGCAGTTTAGCGGACAGTTTATCTACTCTAGAGAGGTTATTTTTGTAATGACCTGTTGTGGAGAATCACTGTTAGGTCAGCAAGGTAAAACAGTGATGCAAATGCCCCGTGAAACATTAAAATTGTAGACTCCTGGAATACATCATCAGCTGTCTTCTTAGAAAAATGCAGCATGTTTAATGTCGGGGCTTCTGTGGGAGGCAAAGAGAAAGCATCTCTGGAAGTGCTCCTGTGTTGGCAAATAGGTTGAAAAGGGCCCACTGTTTGCCTATTCAATTTATCAACCAATTCCCTTTCTTGGGACGTATCCCTTTGAAACGCAGAGGTCGCTCCTGGACAGCAGGGTCCCAGTGAGAGGGGAAAATGGGACCCTTCCCAGCCCCCTCTCTGCCTGCAGGGTGCTGTGAGGCTGAGGCCTGACCCCAGCGATGGCCCTGTGGCACGGGCACGCTCCTGCTGCCCACGGCCAGCTGAGCATCGCAGAGGGGTAGCGAGAGCGTGCTGGAGTGAGGAGACCCTTCTGGAGCCCAGGGGACTGTGCAGGGAGACCTCGGTATTTCCCTCGAGGGACAGCTGGGATCTGGCAGGCTCGTGCCCAGCCAAAGCTCCTCAGCTCTTTCTGACCTCCTGATGTGCGTGCTATGGATGTGTACTTGCACCTTCCTCTTCAGGCCCACCACCTCAAGAATCAGGCTCCAGGAGTTAACTCGGAAATGCTGAACTGCCCTTGGATGCAAAGGTGCTCCAGAAAGTGTTGCAGTTAATCCTGTGTTACACCAGCAAGTCCTCCTGGATCTGCGCTTCAGCGTCACGTCTGGGGCTTAATGCATCCCCAGGCTGTGCACGTGTAGGGGTAAAACTGAGAACAGATCATAGCATGTTTCATGGTGCCGCTTTCCTCACCTCAGGGTAGCTATAGGCATCCCAGTGGAAATGCCTGCCTGCCCCCTCGAGCATGTTAGCTGTTCCTGTCGAGTCTGGTTGCACTGATTGTTGTGCCTTTCGGGATATATTGCAGTAGTGCGTTTGGAACACAAGAGGCTCTGAGGTGTTAGGAGAATCTTCTTTGCATGGAGGGTGGTTGAATGTTGTAACAGGCTGCCCAGAGAGGGGGTAGAATCTGAGTCCCTGGAACTACTCAAGACTGAGGGGCAGAGGAGTGTGATGTAATTACCCTCAGCTCAAAGCAAGGTTAAAGTAGGTGCCCTCCAAACACCTTCTCTTACCTAAGTTACTCTATTGTTCTGTGGTAGCTTTTATTCCTCGGCGTTCCCCCAAAGTGGAAAGTATCTCCATCTGGGGGGCTGCACGTGGCTGGTTACAGGTTCCCAAGCTGCGCCTTGGTCTGCGGGTTTGCCGCGCGAAGCTGCGCTGAGCTGGTGTGCGGCAGTGGGAGCGTTACCTGCTGCTTTGCTCCCAATACTCCACAACGTAGAAGCTGAAATGTCACCAAAGAGCTGTATGTGGAGAACGGCATAAGAAAGGGTAAATGAAACTAAACTTCTCTTCTATAAATGTATCTTAAATACCTTCTAAATCAGAACTCTCTGACTTAATTAGCTTGGGCTCCCATAAGTCAACTTAATCCTTGCTGGAATAGGTAGCTGCAGCTTGAGAAGTATGAAGTGGAACTCTGGTGGAAAGTAGAACTATTTAGAGGGAGGGACAGAAAAAATGTTCCCAAAGCAGCCAGAGGGTTTAGTGAGAAATGTGCTAGATGATCGAAGAGTAAGAAATGTCCCAGTTTCCCTCTAGCTGCAGAGAAACCTGTCGCATTCCAGTGTGTGAGATGATGACGATGCGGATAGGACGGTATGGAGAACGACACCTGGAGTGATAGTTGCTTAGGATCTTGGCTGAGACATCCTTACAGGATGTGACTGGTGATCCATGGCCACTTGTGTTCGCGTCTGGCTCTTGTTCTGCTGCCTCACTCTTAGACTTGAAAGCTACTCCAGGGGATGATGAACAGTTAAGAGACTCTTGGGGAGGAGAAGCAAGAAGTTTAAGGAAGGAAATGCATTGCATAAGGTATGGCTAAAGTGGAACGAGGGGGAAGGAGAATTGGAGGATTCTGAAGTCTAAGAAAAGATAGGAAAATGTGTTAAAGGAGAGAAGAGACAGTAACTGCAGAGGAGAAGGCAGTTGAGACAAGCGAGATGGATGAGGCATATCCACAACCTCCGAGAGCCTGCATACAGAGGGGAGACTCTTAGATGCGGTGCCCCAGTTAAGTAGTGCATCCAGTAAGAAAGCACATACTGGGTTGCTCCATTTACCAGCTGCTTGGCAAGCAGCTCTTGCCTCTCCAGCCAGTAGGTACCGTGATTTGGCTGCTGTGGGGGGAAGTTCTAGGTGTGTGTATGTGTTCTCATTTTTCCAGCCTTTTCTAAACTATTGAATGCAGCGGGAAACACATACAACTGGAAATAGCAATGATCTGCAGATGTTATTGCAGAGGCAAATGGCTGCTGTGATTCTGGGTGGACACTGATGAAAATATTTAAATGACCTAAAAATAACCAGCTGTAGCATAGGAGACATTGTATGTGACCCGGGAGTCCTGGTGAGTCATTTCCTGCTGAAAGTGCGAGGCAGAGCTCACTGCTGGAGGGGATTAGAGAGGCCAGAAAGATCCAGAGCAGGCCCTGCTTTTTTCTGAGGCTGGTTATGTAGCTCAGCGGGTTTGCAGGGTGAACACAATCAGTACTTCGCCTAGAAACAATGCTCAAACTTTGGTCATCAGCCCTTGGAACTTGTGATGGTCCTCAGAGGTGTGTTTTCCCTGGAGACTGGCACTAAAGGAGGCCACACGCTCAAAAAAGTCCTTCCCCACAGGAACTATTTGCTGCTCTGAGCTGTGCTTTGAAAGTTAATATTTTGATTGTTTAAATAAATACAATTCTCCCCTCAAAACAATCAAACCCAAGCAAGAGAGAAAGAAACCCACACACAAACCCAAACAACAATAAAAACCACCGGACCCCAAACCCCCCCAACAGAACGAAACAAACCGATAGAAGTCTCAGATTGTGTGTGGCTACTGCCTGCCTGCTTGAGCTGGTGGCTTTGGATAACTGAAAGCTACTGAGAACAGTGGGATGTAATGGATGATTTGGGATATCGGTGTTAACCAGTTCGTTGCTGGTGTTACTTTACCAGCTGGGTCGTGTGGCTTTACGCGGTTGGAAGTGACTGTGTTTCACTGGCCGAATCGCCAGCTGGTTTCAGCCCTAACACTTGTTCACCTCTCTGGTTGTATTTAAATGCATGCAATGCAAAGCCCTGTTGGGAGTTGAGACTCAATTCCACGTGAGGAATCATATGAAAAATGTCTTGTTAGTGTAAGAATGGTTTAAGGGTCATGTTTTTAAATAGTAAAAATATACTTACTGGACCTTTGGAGAAGATTCCAGCTTGCAAAAGGCTTTTAAAATGAAAACAACAAAACCAACAACCCAAAACACTGGCACGGAGTCTGCCTTAAGCACAAAGTGTTTTGTGGGTGACTTCTGTACTGTATCTGTAATGACAGACTTCTGGCTTCCTTCTCTACAGGCTCAGATTATTCCTCGGTGGGATGGTTACCCGGCACTGAATCCCTGTGGCAGTCCACAACCACTTCAGCAAGCAGTCCAGGCAATCCTCTCCGGAGACACAGTATCGCTTCCGACAGCGGGGACACCGGGATTGGTACCTCCTGTTCGGATAGTGTGGAAGGTGAGTGGGCACGGTGAAGTTTTGGATCTTTCTAGGAGAGAAACAATCCAAAACGTTTTAGAGGTATGTCTACCACAGTGATTTTTCCAAAGCTGTGAAGCGTGTGCAGTTCTTTGTTTTCTTGGCTGGACCAAGTATTGTTTTGGTGAGGTTTAATTAATTTACTTCTGCATGAGTTGCACACATTAACTTGCATCTCTGCCACATAGCCAGTACTCGTGTTAGATCTTCTGATAATTGCAGCTACAAGGAGTGCCAGATTTAGCCAGAGAAGTCATGTCCTTTAGGGCACTTGTTTATTGAGTAGTAAAAGCAGAAAAGCTTCTGAGGGAGTTGATGAAAGGACAGTGCTTTCTGGTATTTGCGTGTGTGGCAGTGACAGCTTACTCCCTGGGGCTGGGAGGAAAATGGGGCTGTTGTCCTTTTGTTTCTTTCTTCTGGTGGGAGATACACTGCAATTTTATTGCATGGCATTTGACACATAGTCAAAGGTCTTTAAGGAGATTCATCAGGATCTAAAGATGGTTAAAGCTTGGTTTGGACTAAATAATGATTAGTCAAAGCTGATCTTATTAGGGAGGGGCTCAACCCTTAAGGTAGCAGCATCTCTTTAACATTAGCATCCTCCCTGTGGAATGTGTCCCTGGAATTAAATCCGAGTGAGAGACTAGGTAAGCCTTCAGGTTTTCTTTTTGCCCAGCCTTATTTCCCAGTAAGACGAATTTTCAAGACTAAGGCAACAGCAGCAGGGCTGGGATACAGTGTTCCCCAGCACCTTTCTACACCTGCTTAATTTTTGACAAGGACTAGCTGAACTGAGGAGGAACAGGCAGAATTAGTAGAACTGAAGGAAGGAATGACAAATCTGTGTAAGAGACGCAGCATTCTCTATAGGGGGGCAGAGCATTCCTGAGGAGAAGTCTGAATGCCTCAGAGTTAAGCCTGTCAGGCTTTGCTGCACATGAGGAAAATCCTTTCCACTCTCTTCCTGTTGCATCTGTCAGCTGGAAAGGAGCATCAGAGGAGAGTCCTTGTAGCTTTCTCGCTTACTTTCATTTCTAAACCTTTACTGGTTTTGGCAAAATAAAGTTTTTTACACAAATACTCAAATTGTATGTATATATAAATACAGATTTACAGTCAGGCTCCCGCAAGTGTTGCACAATAATAGTATCTCAAGGTGGAGCATTTGAATTGAAAACGTGCTCTCCTCCCATCGTTGAGGACTTCCCCATTTGAGGTGTGGGAGGAAGCAGAGGAAATGAAGCAGCACCTCCTCATCAGCTGTTCCCCTGCCTGAAGAGAACAAAGCTGTTACTGGGTGGCACGCTGAAGCAGTCACAGGTTTGATGGTGTTAATAATGATCTATTAACAGCATTTTCATGCTGTTAATAATGATCTGTTAAGATCATTGTTACAAGCTGCTTTTGGGGTTTCTCAAAGTAAAATGGAGAGGAAAAGGTGCAACAGCAGATAGCTGATGGAGTTCGTGCCTCTGGCAGTGGCAATGGTCAGTTCTGTTGTATCCTTAATGTTACCGATTTCTTGCTGCCTTATTTGAACAAGCTTTCTGTAGCAGAAGAGAAAAAAGGAGAGAAACCTACATGTGAAATCAGAGCTGGTGGAAGGATCACATGACAGGTTTGGAAACGATACCCACAGGCTGTCAGTGGAAGGTGCTGCTGCCTGTGATCCCTGGTGTGCATCTCTGAAGCTGCCCACTCCCCACAGCCAGGGGAAGGAGAGGATCCCTGTGATCCATGGGGCTGCTGGGCCAGGCTGGTAACTGCAGACTTGATGCTGGCCATCTGCTCTGTGTGGTGCTCGGGAAGAAGCCCTTGGGGGTTTTTCAGAGGGGAATTTTTTCACAAGTCAGCAGATCATTACAGTTTTTAACGACGCAAAGAGAATGAAAAGTGGCCTTGCAGTTTCCTCTCTGTTACGCCTACTAAAAATAAAATCCAAATTTGAGAATTACCATCTGCTTCAATTCTGCAAGTTGCAGATGGATTAGTTTGTACGACTCTGTAGTCACCAGTAAGTGTGCTGATGCAGGAGCTCAGAGGCACTTTAATATGTTTTTATTGGTTTTCCTTGCATCTTCAGCGTTCCTCGAAACTCATCTTCTTACTCATACTTCATTTCAGGAGCACTTGTTCTTCTTGAAAGTGCAGGGTTTAAAGAGTAGTGCCAGGCAGGTCTGGTGTTTGACTCAAACAGCCGTGCTGTGGAGAAGAGACGGCTTTTGACAAAGACTAGGTGAAAAGAAATATTTGATGTTACCGTACAACTGCCTGAATTCATTTGATGTTGTGCAGAGGTAGGAAAATTAGGAAATAACTAGTGGAGTTTCACTGACGTTGAGCGATGCTGATGTGCACTGGGGGAAGCAGAGAAGAGAAATTTAGTGTCTGTCAGTGTGGGGATGTTAATTTTGGTAGAATAGATCTAAGACTTAATTTGGTATTCTTAAGGATAAAAATACTTTTTTTTCCTTATGTATGCTGCAGTTAATGTGCTCGGGTTTTTTGTTTGTTTGTTTCCTCTGAGCGGTTCTGGATTCAGATCAGCTTTTGAGGGAGACAAAAACAATTACTGTGTTCCGTATGAAGTGTGAGGAAACTATTCTGATGTGGTCACTTCCAGGTTCTTTTTCTCCTTAAACTTATACTTGTAAGTCAACTCTGTTGTTACTGTTTTCAACTTACCCTGTTCAAGTCTGACCAAACAGTTTATTCTTGTGCATTGATTACAGCTAAATCTTCAGAAGAAGAATCTTATCCTCTCTCTTGAAATACAGTGGAAGTGAAATGTAGAGCCCTCTGAAACTGTTGAAAAGGTCCTGCATTTGTGGTGGAGTAGGAGGCTTTGGTCAGGATGACTTGTGTGGGGGGAAGAAAGGCTTTAGTGGGTGGCCAGCAGCTGATCAGCCTTCAGGGAAGGCTATCTTCTTAGTGGGCCTGTTCTTGTTCTCCTCTCTGGCAGCTCTGAAATCAGCAGACACGACGTTTGTGGGCTGTGCTTGCAGGGCCGAAGGATAGCTCCCCACATCAGCCGGCTAGCGGCTGGCTGGCTGCAGGCTTCGGTCGTCTCTGAAACTGCAGACTTTGGCCAAAAGATCGTTGGAACTGAAGCTAAAAGAAGAAAGGTTAGTGAGAGGTGGGTGGCAGAAAAAACACCTCTCTTGCAATGAAAAACTGCAAGTATAAAGTTCTGAAAACTTTCAGTTACAAGATCTATTGTCTTCTTTTTGTGCCACTTGGAAGCCTTTTAAATGGAAGCAGCTTGTGGTCAATTTCTAACTCGTGCCATCTTTAATTCCCCGTCTCCATTAAGTGCCTGGTCTAGATTAAAGTGCTTCTCTTAAAATTGACAGTGTCCGTTCAGAAGAAGGCACGGGATACTGTCTGGAACCCTGCAATGCGTTTGTGATGCTCCTGTTCATCAGCAGTCAATATTTAGAGTCTTTAATAACCATCGTGACCCGCGTGCCAGTCTCCATCGGTCTCTCTACAGCTATTCATTCAAGTCCCATTTACCCAGGAAACACAAAGTTTGTATTT
>JANHFX010016035.1:0-10586 GCA_027560015.1 Chloroceryle amazona
GCCCAGGCCGCACATAAGAAGGGCGGGCGGGGGCCAGCGCCGTCCCTCCCGGCGGCGGCAGGATGCACCATGAGGAGCTGGCGCCCCTGCAGCGGCCCCGCTACGGCTGTGAGTGCGGTCGGGGGGAGCGGGGACGCTCATGCCTTTTGGGGTTGTTGTTTTGGTTAGGTTTTTTTGTCCCCATCCTTACCGGCTTTCTCCTATTAGTACTAAAAGCTGGACTTGAGGGAAAATAAAACCCGCCCAGAGGACCCCGTTGGAGCGCGCAGCTCTGCGGCTTGTGTTAGGTTAGCTCGCAGAGAGCTCTGGCTGGATTTTGAACAGGTTTTCGTGGATAGGGTTTTGTTCTGAAACTTTCTGAGTGGATGGTAGCTGTAATTCCTCATTGCAACTCGAGAGTTTTAGTGATTTGGTGTTTAGCTTTGTAACTTGATGTTATAGGTATCGCTTTGGGTTGTAACTTTGTAACTTTAGTTGTGGCTGTAACTTCGGTTGTAACTTTGTAACCTTTGGATTTTTACTTCGGAATTTGACATTAAAAAATTTCAGCTTTGGTTTTTAATTTTATAACTTTGTCTTAAAACTTTGTAGCTTTTAATAATTACTGGGGTGAGATGAGAAGCTGTGCAGGTACCACTCTTCAGAAGAGGTGCCTTTACTTCCCCAACCTGTATTTAAGAAAAGCCCTCAAGCACCTTTCTTCCTCCTGCTGCAGGGCAGTCTCAGCATTGGTGTGCCTTTCTGCAATCCTGCACTGGGCTCTGATTTCCCCTGGTTCCTGCACACAGGGCAGTGCAAGCCTTTCTCTTTGCCATCTCTGTAAGACATGCCTCTGGTATTTCAAGCATTGCAAAATGTGAACATGCAAATTATTTGCAAAGCTCACAATAATCATGGCATCCTGTGGTGTGATGAGCAGTTTCCCAGGCCTTAGCACAGCAGTTTTGCTTAAAAATGGTTCTAAAACCTCTTATTTGAACAAAACTCAAAACCCCTTGACAGTGTTAGAGACACCCCCCCACTTCCACCAGGATGGACAAAAAAGGTGGTGCTTGGCAGTGAGACCTTCAGCTTAGAGGGTGCTGTGCCCTCTTGAGTGTTTTCCTCTATTTTTTGATGACTGACAGTTGGGGTAGTCTATGGAACCTGCCTTTAGGTTTCTTTTTTTAGTATCTCATAGGTGGATGATACACTTTTGAACTGTTCACAGTTGTCAGCAATGATAACATTTATTTGGAGTAGTTACTACAGACTCCTAGTCATGCCTCCTGTCCCATTGCCTCTGTGGTAGGGCAGTGTGCAGGTAGTATGCTGCATGGTACTCCAGCTCCAGGTAGGCACTTTGCCCACTTGCTTGACATGCAGAAACTCCTCAAATGTATGCGGTATGCCCATCAGGCCCCCAGCAATAGGAGCTTTCCTG
Source organism: Chloroceryle amazona (assembly GCA_027560015.1). Lineage (NCBI taxonomy): Eukaryota > Metazoa > Chordata > Aves > Coraciiformes > Cerylidae > Chloroceryle > Chloroceryle amazona. Next base: position 1,424 of record JANHFX010016035.1, read on the forward strand.
TGCAGATCTTTTTTGCTGGCATCAGAACATGAGTGTGGACATGTGGCACTTAAAAACGATCAATATTGTCCAAGATGAGGCTTTGCCCTAAAACAAAGGCCCTTTGTATGGGCACTGAAGATGATTTGACCTTATTGTAAGAGCTGCTCAGAGTATTTTAAGAGTCTCTGTCCTTCTTTATTGTGGGGAAAGAATTGCCATGTTAAGGATGCTGAATGTAATTTTGAAGATCCAATCTCTCCTCTCAGTATTTATGCTTTGCTATGATATTTCAGAGCTTTCAGCTGTCATGACCAGGGTGAAGTTGGTGGCTTGAGTTGTAGCCACTCTCCTGATGTTCATGCTCTGTTTTGAAGGAGAAGTGGATGAGAAAATCTGGCTTCTCTGGTACCACCTATCTTCTGACCAATGCTGACTGCTTGTACTCTACTGCATCATCTTTTTTTTTTTTAAGATGGATTTTTTTGTCTGTTTTCTGCAGAAACCTTTGATATAACATTCCTTTCAAAGGATAGGCAAAGTCTCCTCAAATATGCCAGGTCAATGCCTCTATATATATTTTAAATACAACAAAGAGCAAGCCACAGCCTTGTCTGTAGTGATATCACAGGTATGCATGCATATTTGATTTTTTAGCCTGTATTTAGAAAAACATATGCCTTTCTACACTGTATTTGCCTGCTATTTTGGGATAAGGAGGGAAGCAGCATCTTAAGGAAAAAAGGCACTCCAACTAGAAAACAACATTATTTGAGCTCTTCTAAAACTGATCATAAGATGCACAATCTCTACATAACTAAAACTGCACTTTGGATCACCGGCAAACAGTTCTCTATGTTGAACACCAAATCTATTCTGTATTTCCTAGAGGAGTTAATAAGTTGTCCTAGTTAGGTTATCAAGTTGGCTAAGATTTCTTGCTTTAGCAACCTAGTACCGCTCTAAACATTTAACCTAGTTTGGACTTTTGACTTTGACTTCAGGCTCCTGGCAGAGCTTGTGAGTTGCTCTGAAGAAGGTTAGAATTTTACCATGATAATTCTCTGCTAGGAACTATATGAACCACTGTGTGGTTATCAGTAGCATTTCATTTTGATAATGGAAGAGGAAGTCATATGCAAATATTGCCTCCATTTTGGAGCCTGATGGATAGCACTTGGGAAAAATTGTCCCTGAGAATAAGATCTTGTAGCACAAAGTGAGTAACTGGAAAGACACATCTCTAACTTACAAATTAGTTTTGCATTAAAAGTTTTACTGATGTAGTAACAGATACATTTCCAGAAAAAAAAAAAAAAGGCAGATGCTTTTAATCTTTAAAGTCAAGAAATGTCTGGGGACCTTTTTTTGGTTTCATTCAGCTAAGAGGGACCATTTCTGGGTGGGTGCTAATTCAGGTTGTACATGGTTTGTGAGAGAAACAGTGGCTCAGAGTAAAGTCTTGGAGACTTCTCTTGGTCTGTTAGGGACAAAGCTTTGTGGCTTCCTGGACCACTTTTTGAAAGCTGCCTCCAATTCTGCATGTTGTCAATAGCTTAAAGATGCAGAAGATACTTCAGTTGGTGCTCCCCTGAGTCTTTCAGATATTCATGTACAACACCGAGTGAGATCATACAAGTACGAGGAAGCAGTTTATACAGCAGAAACAGTGTTAACAGGCACACTGCAACTGAATTTACATAGCTGATTTCCAGTCTGACTACAGCTGTTCTCTGGTTTGCTTCTCAATCCTGGCACAGTCCGATACAGAGGTTCACAGATCTGCAGAGAATTGGGAGTTGTAAAACAACTTGAAGTATGAGCCATTATTACTATGAAAATGCTTGATCTTATTAGAGATTATGAAGAGGAAAAACTAAATCTTTATGTGCCTTACAGATTAAATGTAAAGCTTTGAACATAAGAAGAGTGAATAAGGCAGTTGTGTATCTTTGAGAATACCTTTTCCCTAACACTCTCAGGTCCTAAATTCTACCTGACTTCTACCTGAAACCTGTGTGCAGAAACAAATACTTAGATTTTTAAGAAAGGTCTGAATGGCTTCACTACACTACCAGAAATGTGATAAAGCTACTGTGAGTGAGACTGAGTGTCTGGATTTCTGAAGGATTCTAGTCATTTCCATGCTCAGAGTAGCTGAATAAATGTATGCATCAGGTTCCTGTATACTAATAGGTGCTTCAGTGTCATCCAAAATATCTATTGGAGCCAAATAGCTAAAGAAGTCTTAATTTCTCCTCCTGAAGATAGAAAGCCAGCTTCATTGGGCATAGATGGGTAAATACAGGGGAAATTTGACTTTGGTATCCAGAGACAAAGGTGTTGCTTCTACTTCTGGTCCTGGCTCCCAAAGCTGCTTCTGTTTGGCAGTAAAATCTAGGAGGTGAGACAAATAAGCAGCACAAAGATTCATGAGGGAGAGTTGCCCTGCCTGTGGAGACAGGCAAGGCAAACCTAAAGTGAAACACAGCCTACGCCTCTCTACGAAACTGCACCTATCTTCTTTCGTTGGCAGAATGTGAAAGGTTGCAAACCAGTGGCTTTTCAGTAAGTGTTTTAACTTCAGAACCTATAAATTTGTATGTCTATTAGGCATATTTTGGTAAAAGTTCCATAGGATTCTTTTAAGTGAAACCAGATGATGTTTTTAAAGCTTTAAAACAAAACAAAAAAGCTTAACTATCCTATGCATATATATTCTTTTGGGTGTACTTATGTACTTGTAGCTAATGAGAATGTTTTTCTCCTTTTTTTATTGATGAGTATAAATTGGCAACCAAATACACTGTTTATCTCTTCCACTCTTTTGTAGGTTGCTAATAATTAAACTGAATGAGAACTTGAAAAGTTTAACTGCTTTGTTTAACCAAGTGCACATAATTCATTTGGTAGGAGTGGTTCTCTGTGTGCTTTTTGTACAAAGCAAGCTCATCCCCCCTGAAATCTCTTGGTAAAGAAAGGACAGCTATGTTACAGCATGCTTAAAGCTACTTGGATGCTGTTGAAACAGGAAATATTAATATTGTGCTGGAAGCGGGATTTACAGTCCATGTGAGTGTGCTAGATCAAGTCCAATACTTGAGGCAGGGGATAGGAAGTACGCAGATTTGCAGCTTGCCTCTTCTGTTAAATGGTGTTTTGGTTACCTAGCTGTTCTAGCTCAAGATTTGCTTGATACTGTTGCTGATTCAAGCTGACTGTGATTTGCTAGGAGTAACCTCCCATCTCAGGTGGAAAAAAAAAATGCCTGGCAGTGATAGGCAGGAGTGGTGGGTCATATTTCAGTGGGATGATAAGCGACTGTGCTCCACTCCTTGCAGGAAATCATTAACCTGCTGTTTGTTTCACTTGTTCAGGCTGTCTCAGTGTTTTTCTGGAATATGTATCCTTGAACTGCTGCATGTTGTGGAATGGAAGTGCAGGTACTGGCCTACCCTGACCTGGGGAGCATGATCAAGGAGGGCAGCAGCCAGGTGCCCCCATCCTGGGGAGGAGTGTCTGATACAGGCACCTCCTTTGCAGTTCCTTGAAGATGGGCTGGGACATGATCTGGGCCCTGCATGGCCCATTCACGGGTCAGCAATTACTGTAGCTTGGTGCTTGCTTCAACTTCACAAAACAACAGTGTCATCTGCAGTATGGTGCCAGTTGCACTTTGAAAAATGTTGTCTGCAGGACATGTACTTCCTTCCAAGCTGGTGGGAGAATGGGACTAGAGAGCACCTGGCATAGGGACAGGTTTGTGGTGGTGACCTACACTGTGTCTCTGGCACTGCTCCACCTTGCCAGCTGCTGTGGCACTGATCAAGGATCCCCTGTTCCATGGTGGCTATGGCTGGTGGCGCAGCCAGTGCCACAAGGCAGCGAAGGGTCTTAGTAGGGTGTTGGGAGCTATGTAGCAGGACAGGGAGGAAATGGGGCCTTTCATGGAGGTCTTTGGAGTTGAGAAAAAACCTGCTTTGGTTTGGAGACCATCCTCCCTGCTAAGCATCAAGGGAGATACTGAATCAGACATACAGTGCACAGATCCTAAATACCTTTAGAAATGTGTAAGTAAATAATCAGCCATTAAGAACCTCTGCTGGTGGCCAATTTCAGTGTTAAATTGCTGCTTTGTTCACATGAGTATGCACTAGCAAGAAACACTTAACTGGATGAATTATGTCAGTTCTTTGTTATCGCTTATTGCCCAAGTTAAGAGGTCAGCCAGGTACAAATTCTTCAGGAGTCAGATTCAAGGAACACCTTAGAGGTCTGACTCACAGCTGCTGGCAAACCACTGCTAGCCTCTAAGGACCTGCTGCCTCAAGGTGTGTTGCTTGCCCTGCCTACCTGCCAGCCAGGCTCCAAAGCTGTCAGAAACCACTGTCCTCATCCCAGTTTGTTCTTCTCTTAGCTTGGGTGTATTAGGTTAAACAGTCTGTGGCTACAGCTAAAGTGAGTAATGAAGGATATGGTTTCTGCCAGTCCTCCCCCATCGACTCTAACCTGCTTGTTTCAGAATGCAGTAAAAACTCTTGTGGCATCTAACAAGTTATTTAAATCAATTCTTACCAGGCTCCAAAGTCTGAAGGGAAATATGTAGTCATGCATGCTATCCACCCTCTGCTGGCTATTCCTTCTGAAAATTAAGGATATCCTCCTGCCGTCGTACATGATTTGTAAAGCTGCACAGTACGCTGGTTATACTGGCAAGACTGAAGCCTCAACTTCTAGGAGCACAGCGCAGGCTAATACAGGGGCAGTTGGAATGGGGAATGCCCAGACTGTAGAGAAATGTGCTTCATTAAGGCAACCACTCTTTCACAGGGCTGTAATGTTGAACTATAGGCAAGTAAATGTTTTACTTGTGTTTTTAAAGGGAGGTTTCAAAAGCATTTGAGGAGTCATAGATAAATACAGGGGATATCTGTGTCTAACAGTCTGGTTAAAAAAATTAGAAACAAGGTAAAAGTCTTGAAAACTAAAGAACAATATGGGTTTGCTTTGCCAAAAACATGATCCTGTATGTAGGGTCATGCAACTTCTCTTATGAAAGAGTTATTTTTAACTGTTGTTAACTACATTGGGATCCCAGCTACCACCTTTCTGCAGACTGCTGCAGTTGGTGCGGTTTCAGCAGCCTGAACTTGCCGAGGTACCTTCAGCTGCTTTCTCTGTCAGGTTTGCTGAGATCTTCAGCTCTCACCAATGCTCATATGATGGCACGGAAACCTAATCTTCCAGGAAGCTAATCTCTCCTTGCAAAGCCTATTTGCTTTGCTGGTTTTGCAGTCATTTTAGGCCTCTGCAGGAGTTGGCTGCAGATCTCACAGCTGTGCCTGCTTTCCAGAGGCAGGGGGGACTTTCTGGCCAGGTGGGACTGTGGCAGACAGAATTTAAATGTGTTTAAATTGCTCTGGAACTGCACTCTAGAGCTGTGGGTTTGTGTGTGCTTTCAGTCAGCTCTGCTGGTGGAAGAAGCAACCTTGACTCCTTTTATTCAATTATTTTTGGCTGGATTAGGACCCCAGTCTGGTCACAGCACAAAACTGCAGGTAGGTCTGCCAACATGATGGAGCTGTGATGAGCACAAGCCGTTGAGGGAATGACAGTTGTGTTACTGCTGCACAGATCTGGAAGGTGTGTGTACAGTGGGGCAGCAAAATGTTCAGGCAGCACACCATTGTGGGCTGGGGCTCATGGGAAGGAGTAGTGTGCATCACTGTGCTCTCCCTTCAGATGCCTCTGCTATGGTGCTGCTGTTCTCTACCCAGGCAAATAGGGAGGCAAACAAAGAGCGAGCTGACAGACTCGTGAAACATTGCTTACAAATTTAATCAGGCCTTTCTGTATGTATTAGTGCATTTAACAAGGTGACTGTCCTTGAAGTTGTCAGCATAATTAGTTTGGGAATTTTTAACCAAGAATTTGCCATCCTTGAAGAAACAACAGCTTGGAAAATATAATCTATATGGACTTTGATATTATGTTGGGTTTATGTAGCTTTGTACTATCAGCTAAACAATAAGAAGTGTTATCTTTAAGTGAACTAGCCTCATTATACTACTAAAAAACCACACCCATAAGTAAAAAAGGCCCTTGCCTGTGTAAAGACCCCTTCCCTGAGCATGTGTAGTAGTGGAAGTATAGAGTCAGCAGTATTAGAAGTAAATTACTGACCAATCATAGTAAAGGGGGTGGGCTTGGAAATTACTAACTTTGTAAGCTTTGTGTATAAATATAGCACAGAGAGTCCTGTTGGGCTTGTTTAATTTGTGGGAAACAACCAAGCACCCAGGCTTGTACAACTCTGCGATAAATAAGCATCATCTCTTCTGAAGAAGTCTGTGAGCATTGGACTTACTGCACGCTGGGTCATGAATTCACTTTTTTGGAAAACAGTGATGCCACCCTGGTGCTCTGCCTACTTGCCAGGGCTGGGGCTGTTCTCTGCTTTCCTGGTGCCTGGGGAGTTTTGAGTTACAGAAATGTTTTTGAGAGAATTTTTTTCTAGCCTTGTAGTTTCACAGATATATGTGTCAGTAAAGGCATGGCACTGTTTGCCAAGTAATGCAGCAAAAGTGAAAAAATTGTTAGCAGCCATCTAAATTCTAGATTACTTGAACAAGGAAGAAACAAATGCTTTTTGTACATAAAGTAAGTTTCAAGATGCTTTTCCAAACCTTATCTGCTGGTAAAATTACTCTTGACTTGCAGGCTTCAAAACTACAGGGGTGAGATGTGGCTTATGGTATGTGCTGCTTATGTCTGGGACTTTTAGATTTTCAAGCCCAACTGATTTATCCAATCAATAGTTTTGTTCAATGCTAAACAAGCCTTAAATTCTGTATGTTTTCAATACAGTAATTCAGAATAAATAATGCATTGAAATACCAGCATGGATGTGTGGTGCTGTAACTGAAAAGGAACATAAAGGTGTCCTGCAGGGAAGACAGATTATGTTTAGATGAATCTGGGACACAGCTTTTACCAAGGAAAAATGGTCATCTGAGCTCACATGTAGTAAAGGCACATTTGTGCCCAGTTTTGTGAAAACAGAAGTTGTTTTGAATACAGCTTTCCAGACCACATCAGAGTACAGATTTCTTCACTGTGATTTAGTAGAGGCTGGAAGGTGAACAGCCTTGGTTTGGCATTTGAAATTGCACAGCAGCTGAAGGTTGGTAGCCAGTTTATCTGCAAGGATTGGATGTGACTGGCTACTGCTTTGCATTTATGCCACCTCTGACTATGGTTGTGATGTTTAACAAATGGATTAGAATGCTGAGGAAAACACACAGTTTTATCATGTGTAAAACAAATGCCTTGCCTGTGCTCCAATTTCTATTTTCATATGGATCATAAGAACTTAGACCACATGGTTTTGTTGATTTCACCAATGAGTTATTTTAGAACTAAATGAATCAAATTTCTTAGTATTGTGGGTAGTAACAGGCAAAACAAGGGCTGGTGTTTCCTACAACACTGAACCATGACGATAACACTCAGTAGTTTCCTTTTTTTTTCCCCACACGCAAACAAAATTAAGTAGCTCTATAAATTTTACAGGCCTTCTGATAAAAAGTGCATTTCTGTAACAATTCATCTGTATCTTTTTTTTTTCTAAAAGTATGGCATGAGGGTGCTGACTGGTAGGATGCTTCTGTCCAGGCTTCAAATGCTGCCCATTGACCTGCTTACCTGGATTCCTCAAAAGGATGAAAACATGAGCAGTTTGAGATTTTTGGTCTCCTATACCAGGAGCAAGTTCGGTCTGCACTAGCTTCCTGGGCACATTTGAGATGCAAATTCACATCTGATCAAGTTATTTCAATTTCCTCAAGCAATAAAGAATAGACTTCCTTTAAGTTGACCATTTGCATGAAAACTGTTACCAATGAGGTAGAAGTGTTTTACTTGTGCTCACTTTTGACAGCCTTTAGTGTGCATGCCAGGAGAAGCAGGAATACAGCTGATAAACTAGGCTTGTTGTGACACTGAGTCTCTACAGAAATAGTTCCCGTATCTAGCACAATGGCAAACTCGCCTGGACAAAATACTGCTGACAGAGTAGCTGCTTTTTCAGACTGCTCTGCTCCTTGTGGTGGTTGTAAATGCCTTACAGTAAGGAGGCAGCTCAAAGCGTGAGCTGGAAATCAGGGCAAAGGTTGGAAGAACTGTTAGAAGCTCTAGCAAAAGTCTTGATTTTTTGAAGTAGTGTTTCAACAAAGGAAATGGACTACACCTGTGCAAAAGAATATAAAAGTCAGTGCTCAGCCCTCGAGCATGTGAATTTCCTTGGTAGGTAGAGGCTTCAGAAATTGCAATTACATATCTTAATTTGATGTTAAGTTTGTGTTTTGCTTGTACTATAGTTGTCATAACAGTGATTGAAAGATAGTTATGCTTCCTCTATTTCAGTGTTCTTGGTGTTCCTATTTCCAGCAGAATGCTGTTTTGATGTATTTACACAATGCTTTTGATATCTTCCTGATATTTTATTCATGACTGATTTTTAGCATTGTCACTGCAGTGCTTTCATTAATGGAAATGGATTCAAGGATGTGAGGAGGCAGTCCCGTGTTGAGTACTTGCTGCATTTATCCAAACTTTACTTTTTTTGGACTGGGCTATGGAGCAGATGTAAACAAGTAACTTGAAAAATTAAGTTCAAGATGAGATAGACAAAGTTTTCTGTCAGTTTAAAGGAAATATGAATTCAGTAGAACTAATACAGTCATACTTAGAAACTTGTGAGTGTATGATTTGGGTGAAAACATCTTGAGTGCAACCGTCACTGACTTGTTCTGGAAATGGAAGTAGTCAGTTTACTGATAGGTTAAGAACTTCTGTCTCCATATCTGATGATTTTGCAGTGATATGTTCAACTGTAGATGTGTCATTGTCAAAGCAGCTTTAAGTCTCAATATTTAGGTACTGTATGTACTGAGTGAAGGGGTGCTTTTGTCTGCTCTTCAAACCTTGCTCAAAGATCTGTGATTAGAGACTTAAAAGTCTTTTGTCCTTTTGTTCTTGCCTATGGTTCTAACACCTGATGATGGACAAACAAATTTTTATTACTAGGTATCTATGTGAATGAGAAATAAGGGCCAGAGTTGTCCAGAAACAGTATGGGCATTGCCCGGCAAGCAATATCTGCCTGCCTGTGTGTTGTGCTTCC
>JANHFX010016037.1:0-10474 GCA_027560015.1 Chloroceryle amazona
GAGCTGGAAGCATTAACATCTGTTAACTGAGACTTCTCTAATTTTAAACTAATCATACATTGAATGTATTTGATAGGGTATATAAATACATGTATTGCATGTATTTATAGACAGGTTTGTGGCCTCATGGTAACTCATTTTGTGATTACCTCTACAAATGCTAGTGTAGGTATCCAGAGATGTTTGTTGCAGGACAGAAGCACCTGTCATTTTCCACAGGCCGAAGCCCAGATTAGTTTCACCTCCGCAGAAGCGTGATAGTGCCTAAATGTAAATGGAGTGGACTAAGACCCAAAGCACTTTATGTTCTTGAAATAAAAGACACCTTATACATATATATGTTCACTGAAAGGCTTTTCAAAGAGGCATAATTACGCAGGTAATTTGCCTGGGTTAATGCTAATATTAGAAAGTACTTGCTCTGTGGGTCTGATGTATTGCTACAGTGTGCAGTCCCTGGCCTGCATGTCCATAATAAATCACTTTACAGAAGAACTTGACTAACCTGTATCTGTCTCAGCTTTTTGTGTTGCAGACCACAGACACTGACAAAACTTAAAATGTTTGCTCAGTCTAGACTTAGTGGAGAAATGGAGGCATATGTTGAATTTGCTCTTTGGAGAGTACCTTCTGCTCCTTTTAAGAAGGCAAAGTCTACATGCATCACTATAAATGTCAGACTGTATACAAAAGCAACAAATGTTAATAAATGCTTCCTTAAAAATAATTTAGATTAATATGAAATAATCAATTTTGGAGGTGTACTTTTAGAGTTTGAGAGTATGTGGAAAGTGCTGGGTCACCTGTCCACCCACAAATAGAAGCAACAGGTGGGACACTGCCACCTTCCTCATCCCATCCTAGAGGGGACTGGTCCTTCACTTGCTGAAATGAGCTGTGGAGCTGCAAAAGCTGTCACTGGTGACACTCTAAGCCAGCTCATCTCCAGCGTCCCTTCCTGTGCTGCTGGCTCCTGCAATGGCAGGTGTGCAGGAAAAGCCATCCCAGCCAGCAGGCTGATGGGGTGAACCTGTGACCTGAACTGGCAGTTGATGATAACGCTGCTGCCATGAGGTCTCTTCCTGCAGAGAAGCAGCTGTGGGGAGGGACACAAGCCTGTTCCTCCAGGTAATGGAGGTGAGAAGGCAAGGACCTGTAGGCTGTGGAGTGGGGATGCTGCAGCTGCTGCCTTTCCTCCACTGGGAGGCTGGACATCCCTTTTTACTGGAGCCACATTAAGAATGTCAGCCAAGGCCAAGCACTTGGGTATTTGCAGTCCAAAAGCCCCACAGTGCCCAAGAGCATTTGGTTTTTGGTGGCCCAAAGGGCCATGCTGAGCCATGAGTCAGCCTCACACTCCTCAGCAAGCCTATGGCAACTATTTATGGGAGACAGTCTCCATTTTGAACTACAGTGCAGCCCCTTAGGCCACAGTCGGCACGTAGCTCACACTGATGCTTCCACTGTCTGCGGGTGGCCGCTGTGTCTGGCACAGAGCCTCAGCTCTTCCTTGTGGAAATCATTCCTTCCACTGAAAATAAAAGAAGTGACTTTCTAGCTCTGACAGGCCCAGAGAAAAGCTTGATATTGCTAAAGGGCTCAGGAGCCAGAAGGCATATAAAAACATCTCTAGTTGCCACTTTATTTTTGTTCTTTTTTTTGAAAGATGGGAGAGCTCCATGCAAACCAGGACCCCTGAAACAGCGTCCTTGCACTCCCGTTGCTCCTGTCTGTTCTGGCCACCAGCCCCAGCCATGGTGCCACCAGCTGCTGTGGGGCTCCCTCACACCGCAGCGGAGCTTGAAGCCAAAGGCAAGAATTCCTGACTTGGCTGACCTGAATCCACATATATGAGATTCAGAATGAAAAAAAAAAATAAATAGAAAAGCTGTTAACTCTTTTCAACTGAGTTCATAACTGATGCGTTTTCCAGGCTTGCCTCTTCTTTGTCTGGCAGCAGGAAGTCATGCCCCCGAACCTTTGAGATGCTGTTTTCGTGTTTTTCCTTGGCCCATGAGGGCCACAGAAACAGCCGACCTACCACCGGCAGTGCTCAGGACTGCTCAGCCTGAGAGAATGCAAGCACCCAGTATCCCTGTGTAGCTCCTTGGAGCCCAGGATCAATAGGCATCAGTCTGGAAAAGGATTTAAAGGGTTACCAGACTTTGAGAGGGAAGGGTGGGGAGCGGAAGGCGAGGCAGGGAAGGGGGGAACCGCGGTTCTCTTACAATCATCAGATCAAGTCACAGGGTGGAGGAGGATTTTCCAGATCCTTTGACCTTAAGGTTGGGGAGTGAAAGGAAGAGGAAGCACATTTGCACAGATCCTCTGTCAGAGCTTCCTCAGGGAGGGGCTCGGTCCTTCTGGCCATTTGCTACATGCAGGGCTACGCATACACATACACACAGCTAAATAAACACACCAGTAAAGTTCAAAGTAGACTCATAGGAGAAAACCTAATCTGTGGGAACCTGTTATTAATACTTCTGTTCACTAGACCCTCATATCTTAAACATGAAGTGTTTAGCCCGATATAAAAGAAAACATTTGCTGGGTAGCAGGAATAACTTGCAGTCCTATAGCACTTTCTAACAATTTCCAATCACCTTATGAGCCTCTAAGCCCAATTATGCCTTTGGGTATGCAATTTAGAAGGGTCAGAAAAATAGGGAAACTGAGGCAATAAAACAAATTATTGGGTGGAGTGACTTGGGAACCCTGTAGTAGAGCTGGGCAGACAACAGAGGCCCCATAGTCCTCTATCACCTGTTTTGCACCTGATTCAAATCCCATTGAAAACCTCAGGGCTTTTTTTATTTACTTTAATAGGCTTTGGCTTAACCTCTTCTGCCACAAAAAACATCATAATTTGTATTTTATAGCACATTTGTCCTGTAGAACAGATGTCTGAATCCTTGGCATACATTTCTGAGACATCAAGACATCTTAGATAGAAATAGGCATGAGAGAATCTCTCTCATTTCCCCATTTTACTTCTTTCTCAAAAAGTTATCATCAAAAGTAGCAATTCAAAGGTTCATTAATAGTACAACTAAATTTCTCCTATGTTTTTCTCATTCTCCCTTGTTACTCCTCTTAGCCTTTTCTTTTTCTTTCTCTCTCTCTCTCTCTTTTTTTTTTTTTTAACCTCAGTTTGTTTTCAAGCTACAGGAAATGTTAGCATAGGACATATTAGATTAGACACAGCATTTCCTGGGTGAGACCCTCCCTACACTACATTTTGAAGAACAATTAGGATAACTGTGAAAAGGCACACAGACCTGCAGAATTGCTCAGTAGTCTATGTTTCCTAGTCCTGAATAATACACCTCCTGTAGAACATTGAAAATAATAACTTAGCAGGCAAGAAATTAATCTCCTTATAGTAGCAGAGCTGTGCCAGCCAAAGTCTCAAATTCAGCAAGTGCTCTTTTCAACCAGCATGTTTTTTCTGTTCCACACATTATAATTGTGTGTGTGTCTGCAGCAATGTAGCCTTCTGGCAAATGAGACAGCTGAAGGTAACTTTTGTTTGGCTTCTTGAGTTGCTAAACTAAGCTGGCGAGGATAGAAGCCATGTTAGCATCTTCCATCAACCCTGAGGCTACATCCTCATCTCAAATGGGAAAGCAGTTCAACCTCCTCAACTCTGTCTGATCATTTCTTATCATTTGCCTATTGTTGGTTTGTCAGCTGTATTTTTAACACATCTAAGTCATTCTGCTGCATTTTCAATCCACCTATACTCCTACATCTCTTCCTGTTATTGCTCCCATGATGCTGATACACAGCAATGATACAGCTCTTTAAGTGACTGCAAGTATTAACACAAGGTGGTGTTTACACAGTGTTCGGTTCATCACAGTGTGGAAGAAACAGACCCTTTAAACTGCAATTTACAAACCCTTCAATATGACATTTTCGTATCAGAAATGCACTGGTTCTGACAAATGGACCAATGCAGCTGAACATTGGTATGCTCCATCTTTTTAATGTTTATCTTCTCCCAGTCATCAGCTCTGGTTTAGTCTATGTATTTTTTCCTCTTATTTCTGAGCACTTCTGTGAAAGAAATAATTATATTTATTTCATATTACATTCTGGAGGTCTACATTTTATTCCAACATGAAAACAACAACAGCAATAGGCCATTTATGATTAGATTATATCTCTGGTCTTTGGAAAAAAAAGCCCAATTTGCACAGGTAAGACCTAGACAGAATAAGAGCATTAAACACCTTCTTCTTCAGAGACAACTAAAATATGTTGCCTTCTGATTTACAAAAGGCTGTGAAAGAACTTTGCCATCAAGAGATATGCCAGTAGCAAAATCAGCCTCCAGCACATCCTGCTCACTCCTGGATTTCAACCAGCCAGATCATGGTGCAGAGGAAGCACTTGTAATTCTGGTGAGTGCCCTCTTTTAGGTAATCTCCATCCAGCCCCATTCTGCAGTAAGTTTCCTAGGTGTTTGGTATAGGTCTTCAAGAGGTGTGAGGGTGAGAAGAAATAGCAGGGTGAGGAGAAATAACATGAACTGGCCATCTTGGACTTAATGTGTGAGCACTGGCAATCACTCAATCTTTCTGGAATATGCAGCACAAAAATTCAGCCTCATGTCCCAATTCCTGATAATGCTTGTCCTTATTAATGCCATCTTGATAAATACTGTGTGTGTGACCTAAGTATTAACTGAGTTTTGTCCTATTTAGACTCCTTGATACATCTGAATAACTGATATTCAAGACAGCTTCATCTTCACCTTGTAGCTGCTGCTGAGAAAATTGCAATCCTGTAATAACCTTCAAGCTGAATGGCTTAATGCAGTGTCAGAGCTTCTTTAGTATCAGCAACTCATCTAGTAGCTGCAATTTGTTGTAGGTGGACCTGTACTTGTACACTGGGAAAAAGCTCCCTTCAGTACTGATGCTTGTCTCAACACCAGTCACCAACAAATGTCAAGTCCAACTCCATGTCTCCAGGTAGAACAGTCCTTCCTGAGACAGGTCAGTCCTTTCTGTCCATGACAGCACCTTGCTTAAACATTTGCATCCTCTTGGATCAGCAATATTATTACCAATAGGAGGAAATGAGCAGGTCTGCATTAAACCATGTCACTTGCTTACAAAAAAGACAGGAATGACTGCAGGTTTTTTGAGTGGAAAACAAAGGCAAATATAATTTCTTCAACTCAGCATTTCTTATGTGCAGCTCTTTGCACTTATCCACCAAGTCTCAAGCAATAGTATCTCTTTGCCTATTCCAAGGTTTAGTCATATGGGTCAGTGGAGGAGAAAGACAGATTTTCTTCCGAGGCTGCTATTTCTCCAGCCTAATTCTGTAGAGGCTTTCCTGGACCTGGTGTTGCAGGCTTTCTCATCAGCAGCCTCTGCAATGGTGCTGGTGACTCTCCCCTTTCCAGAGCCACCCAGAATGGGTCATTGCTGGATGGGGGTCCCGCAGGAGGACCTTGTGATGTGAACAACCCACTGTGAAAACCAAAAGACAGTGCATAGCTAAAAGGAGCTTGGTGTTTCCTCTCTGAGGTCAGGAAGAACAGCTTCCAACTTTTCAGTCATGTGTTTTCACTCTGCCTTGTGTGGACGGAGTAGTCATATGTGTTTTGTTTCAAGGCTCCCAAGAGAGCTACAACAGATTTCTAAATTTCAGCAAGGACATATTGTGGCCTTTCAAGGAAAAGAAAAAACAGTGTTGCTGTTCACATCTCAAGCTACCACTGGAGTAACATGGCAATGTGTATTTCATAAACCAGCCTGTGTTTACGTGTTAACTGGACCAATGTTCTCACATGAAAACAGACAACTTGCACTTTTTGCTCTGTAAAGCTTGCACAACTATGCCATCTTGCCACCTGCGACAAGCAATCCACCAGCTTTGGTTATGGTTCCTCTGTGTGGGGTCCTCTACTTTCTGCCATTTTACGAGATTTTTAATGCTATGCAGGCAGAAATTTGAGGCAAAATACCCAGATCACATTTTGGAAATATTCTCCAGGGTCTGCTGCCTATACTAGTTGAACATTTTGAGTTACAAAAAGTAGTGGACATTTTTTACAGGCTTTATGTTCTTTAACAATTTGCAAAAAAAAAATATTATTATTATTACAGCGTTCCATTAATTTTTGCAATGCTTTCTGGTTTCTGCCTGATTTCCATGTGGCCACTTTTACAAGGGTTGGGAGGCAATGTCTGGGAAGCACTGATCTTATGCAGCAGTGTGCAGTATGGAATTGTGCAGTGAATTATCCTCTTCTCTGAATCCCCCAATTTGACTTTTCCCAGGTAGTGATGATGGAACAGAGCCCAAGAGAACCACACACTGCAAAGCAGCAAATCACCATCAGCTGATAGTGAGTCTGCACCTTGACACAGTATGGTCAAATCTTCTGATGGTGAGGGCTAAGTCCCAGCTCTGAAATAGTGATGTACAGTCAGTTATAGCGATCACACATCTGGAAAACTGAGATAAGCATGAAAAAGCCTCAAAATTTGTTTGGGCATAATTTCTGAGCAGAAGAGGGAAGTGCCTGGGGAAATCCAGCTGTATGAATCCTGATTCCTCCTTATGTTTCTGCTTTTCTAATAAAAAATATTGTGAGCCAGACTTCGCTAGAATTTTTATTTTCAAATTTCCAGCTCCAGAGTAGAGCACCTAGTTATCTCCTGACTTCTCCAGAATGGGTTGAAGGAGTTTAAAGCTGTTCCTTGGCACCCATGAGCATGAGTAGATGCGGCTTGCAGTGTGCCAGCAGGTGTGCAGAGGTGGGATGCAGACCAGCTCCCTGTACAGCCAGGCTGGCCATTTTCCCCACCCTTTAATCTTACAGCACATGGGGATAGCCCTCTCCTGGGCCTTTAAGATTTCCTTCTTGAAGAGTGTACATCCTTCCTGAACCCCTTTGCCCTTCAGGACTGTCTCCCAAGGGAGTCTCTCAACTAGTGTTCTGAACAGTCCAAAGTCTGCCCTCCAGAAATCCAAGGTGGTGGAGGTTCTACTCACCACCTTCTTTACATCACTAAGAATCGAGAATGTAACCAATTCATGATCACTAAGCCCAAGATGGCTTCCAACCACCACATATCCCACTAGTCCTTCTCTATTTATGAACAGGAGGTCGAGCGAGGCACCTTCCCTGGTAGGCTCATCTACCAGTTGTGTCAGGAAGTTATCTTCCATACACTCGAGAAACTTCCTAGCCTGTCTGCTCTCTGCTCAGCAGATGTTTAGTAGGTTGAAGTCCCTAACCAGAACAAGGGCTGGCGTTTGAGAGATTTCAGCCAGCTGTTTATAGAATATTTCATCTGCTTGCTCATCTTGGTTGGATGGTCTATAACAGACTCCCAACACAGTATCTCCCTTCTTTGCCTTTCTTTTCATCCTTACCCATAAACACTCAACTTTATCATCATTGAAGTAAAGTTCTATACACTCAGATAACTCCCTAACATACAGGTCCACATAATGAACGACTCAATCAATTTTTCTTTCTGTGAGAAGGGAACAGAGAGAAGGGAGAGAGGGAAAGAAGTGCTAAATGTTTAATCAACCAATTAAACTAACAGGCTAAACTTTAGGGAGTGCTTTATATGATATATAGCCATGCAATTAAATGGCAGTATGGTATTACAGTGTTACATTATATTCCATCTAATTTCCTATAAATCCTCATGATGAAAATGCAGCAGAAACTGATTCTATTGATCTCTCTTGCTCAAACCTACTGAACAGCCCTTCAGTGAGCAGGTGACTGTTTTCCTCAGGTTAGCTACATGAGATTCGTCTGGATGTACACACTGTGAGATAATGATTTGCTCATGTAAATGGTTTCATTGAGGCAGCTTCACATTTCCCTGCCTCCCTCCTAGGGCATATTTGTGACATCATCTTAGCAAATGTAGAGCATGGATAGCTTGCTATGTAATCCTAAATTTTTGTTGTTCTTTTCTTTCAGTATCGCCAAAATCCATGATGACTAATATTTTTCTGAGTGCAGAAGAAAGCCACTTTAAAAAGTGGTTAAAAACCAAAGACTGATGTGACGTTTGTATGTGTGCAATTAGTACTGCAAGCTTAAGCAGCATCATTTTACTACCTTATATCAGTCTTCAATTGCTAATGGTCTTTTCGTCTAAGGACCAAATCTTACATTCACACTCAAAAGTAATCATTTAAAACATAAACAAAGACAATAAGTTTGTGAGAATGGAGGAGGTTAAATTAACATAGAAATGCATTGCAAAGTAGGGATGTAGCTAAATATATTCTTAAATGCTCAAGGCTTTCATGAAAATCTTGTTTGTTGGTCAGTTACTACAGCACTGAAGTATTATTTTTTCATATTCCTCTCACAGGGAACTCGGCTGGGTTTCATACTAGTCTCAAATTGCACAAAGTTTGTTGTCCTCCTTTAGTTCTCTTAGCATCTCTTAGCATAGTTTCTATGGTGCACCACCAGTGTCAGTCTTGAAAGGAACATAACCTGGACCAAAGAAGGAGCACAACAGTTCAGAAATGACCTGAGAAGAAGAGCTATGGCAAAAATTATGTGAGATACGCTGATACCGTGCCAGCTCCTACTTTCTGATACTAATTTGTAATTTTTATGAGTGCCATGATCAAATAAATTTACAAAAACATAATCCAGATTGCTGGGGCAGAGTAACACTGAACACAGGGCTGCTCTAACATCCTGTGTATTATTGGCCCAGAGCCACTGCCAGCTGCAACATTTTTCTGTTAAAGAGATGAAATTGCTGCTCCTGAATGCACACAAATATCTAAACAATTGACACAGTATAAAGCAATGGATATAAGGGCATAAGAAATACAGCAGCCTTCAGGCCATAAATCTTGTTGAGAGGGCAACAGCCTAGTAAATCCTATCTAACACTTATCAGAGCCTTAGACCTAGCACTGACCTCTGCCACTATGTCTGTGTGTAGATTTGATAGCCATCCCAACAGTTTGGGGTCTTGGTTTTCCTTTCACCCATCTGTTACTAGCACAGCACATATTTGATGTGGCTGTTCCACTTCATCTGAGACCTGCCAAATAAAAAATCTCTTTCATTTACATGAGTAATAATACTAATAGTTTGCATTTACGGCACATTGCACCTTCTCTTGAAAACTGAAAGCACCCAATAAATATGAGGAAGGGAACCTTTTAATATTTCTGAGAGGCAGTGTATTATTTTCCCTATTCAAAACTACAGAAACTATTGCAGCAAAAGTGTCACTTCCAGTGTTGTGGCTGAGAGAGAAAGGCAGAGCCTTGAGGACACTGTGAGCCCCTCGGGTGCTTTTGCCACAAAACCACCCAGCAGTAAATGAGAAAACTGCATGCACCATAGAAAGGGTAGTCACACTGAATGAAGCCAGTAGTGGTACCTATGCAATACTAAGCCATTTTAGAGTTAAAGAATTCTTATGAAATCTGTTTATTTGCAGTATTTCCCATGGGGTATTTTGAGTCAGATTCAACCTGCTAAATAGAGGGAAATGTTCTGACTTGCATTAAGGAAAAGATCAAAGCTATCCTGATTAGCAAATGTTTGAAATAACCAGGGTGTCTACAGCCCAACCCAAGGGATGCTCATAACCAGACACCCCAGTCCTCATGCCCTGCGTGCCTCAGGAGACTCCTGCTGACTCGATGCTCCTCACAGCAGCAAAGATCTTCTCTCACAAAGGCGCTTTATGGCACTGAAGTGTTCAGTAGGATCCCTCTTCTGCACCGCAAGGGTGGAGGGAGATGTGCTAATACGAAGCTGGGTCTGTACTATCTCAGCCCCTTGTGATGGGAACTACAGCAATACAGCAATATGTTGCCTAGTAATGATCTTTCTAGGGACTCAAAAGGCTTTATAAATTTTTAATGCTCCAAATTCATTTTCTGATAGCCATAATACAGGTTTAGGATTTCAGTCTGTAAAATAATAGCTGGTGCATGTTCCCAGTTATTAAGGTTCTACTACATTTTTTTGTTTAGTTTTCAGTAGTAACCCAGTTTTGGTTAAGGTAACTTTTTCAACAAGAGGTGTGGCAACAGTTCTATCACTCTTGGCTCACTATTCTGGGTTGGACACAAGACAGGGTGATTCGAGTCTCAAGCAAATCAGTTCTAGAGTGGGTTTAATTCCCTGACCTCCCTGTGGAACTTCTCCTCCTTTAGATCATGGTAAACGCAAGATAAGGATCAGGCTACTGGCATTCATAACTCCTCTTCCCAAGGCTATGTGCAGCAGAGTCTGCTTCTGCGATATGGGTAGTGAATATACCCATTCTCCTTCAATTCCAGGCATTCATTTCCTGTAACATAATTTTTAAGGAGTCTCTAGTAGTTCACTGGAAAGAGATCTTTCTTTCTCTCTCTCACTTTCTTTTCTCTTTTCTTTTCTTTTCTTTTCTTTTCTTTTCTTTTCTTTTCTTTTCTTTTCTTTTCTTTTCTTTTC
>JANHFX010016037.1:10574-25812 GCA_027560015.1 Chloroceryle amazona
TTCTTTTCTTTTCTTTTCTTTTCTTTTCTTTTCTTTTCTTTTCTTTTCTTTTCTTTTCTTTTCTTTTTCTTTTCTTTCTCTCCTTTCTTTCTTTCTTTCTTTCTTTCTTTCTTTCTTTCTTTCATTCTTTTTCTGTCTAAAAGCCTTATTACCACTTTTAATTACTGCTGTTTAATTCTTAAAGACAAAAAAACTGATAGACTTGCTGATCTGCTTAAGTCTTTCATTAATCATTCTTTGTTAACATGATCACTGTGTCAGCCACAAGCCATATGAAGGAGAGGGCAGCAGCGGCAGGGACCATGCATCTACACGTGCACCCACACATGTCACTCTGTGGCATGTTTGTACCTGTGCTTTTTTGTCTTTTTAGTCCTTCTCCAATTACATAATGAAGCCACTGGCACCGTAAGGTCTGCGGGACCAAGATAGTCTTTGCTGGTGGTATGTTGGGACCCCAGTCATCACCATGGCCTGGTGTGGTGCCCTTTGCTACCTGTGATCTTCACACTCCTATGGTCACCAGCACAGCTCAGAGCCACCCTTGCTGCCCCTTCTGGGTGATGAAGGACATAGTGTTCCTCTTCTCCCATCTCTGAGATGGGCTGGTGCTGCTCAGTCTGGCCACCAGGGCTGACTCAGTCCAGGTTCCAGATGTCCCAGCCATCTCCTGTCCCTGATGGCTGAGGAGTCAAGTGCGTGGAGTTAGACACAGTTGCAGAGCACACAAGAGGAGTCAAAGGGGAAAAAAGGTCTTGTTGACACAGTGCCCAGCTGCAGCAAGCTATGAAGCAGGTGAGAACATTGGGAGTGCATGGGCTCAGTGCTGCATATCTGTGACACAAGTGGTCTGCTTTTGCCTCCTATACAAATCATGTGTGGTGACAGATTGCCTGCTGTCACCAACAGACAGCCTCTGATCATCAGGGGTATAACCTTCTTTCGTTCCCCAAGGAAGGGCAGGATGAATACCCTGACCCAGGGACAAAGTGCCCATGGAGATGGTCGGTGTGTGGTGTATTTTGCTATCCCAAGGGCATGAACAGGGATCCTCTGTCTGCAGCTTCCATCTTCCTTTACACTTTTTCCTTTCTCCTCTTCAGAAAAATTTATGGAGGGAAATATATGTGTTTCAGGCAATAGCTCACTCCTATCACTGCTTCTTGAAGAGCTCATGATTCCAAGGTTTTTATCTGGTGTGTGTAAATCAGAATTTGTCACTTGGGGAGTGTTCAAATGGAGAGAACAAACCAAGTAATAGTACAATGTGTTAGGCAATTTTTCTTCTTGAAGATGTAATGAGTCTGTTTACTTCTGGATCATTGATTTCTGCAAACTCCATTGTAAAATCTCCTACTGCCACCATCAGGACAACAAAATATAAAATACATTTTATACAGAGCATAGTATCAAAGCCAACTAAGTCAGTACCTCCAAGAAAGACATGACTAGGATATAAATCTTTTGGATGTACACACTATGTACTGAATTGGAAATTATAATGGTATGTGTCTCCAGAGAGACATCCATAAGAAGAAGTATATGGTGGGGTTCTTTTCTGTAATATGTGCAATAGCAATGCAGTAAATAAAAAAATCTAAATCAAATAACTTGTATTGCCCACATTCATGAACATGAATTAAAGGGGCATATAATAATAACACTGTAAAGACATTAAGAATATTTTTGCCTACACTTCAATACAAGTTGTATAGCTCATGGAAGACTGTCTCCTTTCCACACAGATGCCGACTGCATTTATGAATTCTCAGCCAGCTTTTGTGTATTACCTGGAAACCTAGATCCTTTAAAAGTTCTTTCTGACACTTAGCAAATGCAGTCACAATTTTCTATGAAATATTCAACTATCTAACACCAAATTTAGCCAGAAGTGCCACATCTACATGGTATCATTTGGCTGTCACCAGGAAGTCTAGGTTGAGGTTGGACTGGGCATGGTGTCAGTAGATGGAAATTGTCTCATTCTAACATGATTTGTAATAGCAGAGAATTTGGTCTTAGCTGTGTAGTTTTCTGTGGTATCTTTGCACAGTCCAAGTAAAGAATCATTAATACAATAATGAATAATAAAGACATTTCTGAGCACATCGCAATGCAACACAAGCACGCCAGAAAAGCATATGCTCTACTGCCTCAGCTGCATTAAGTTGATACTTACTCTTACCCGTAAATAACATCCCATTCCAGGTCAATATGGTTTGTATGATTTCAATTTAAATTAACCTTAAATTGTCCTGTCTTCCTTGGAGAAGTTAGGCTACCCTTCTTTAGTATTAGTAGCTTTCTACCTACTATGCAGTTGCTCCAACCCTCTGCTCTGCTGTTGCTGATGTAGCTAAGCACCACAGGACCCCAGTGGGTGTGCAGGCAAAGCAAATACGCACATATTTTTCAGGGACACTGATGGTAAGTAGATATTTACTGACAGCAATTAGGTGCATACCTGGGTCCTTATTGTCCAATGACATCATATATGTTCTAAGGAAAACTGTTGTAACTTTACTGGTTTAGTCTGTCTAACCAAGCTCTGAAGGATTTGTAGGAAGAACTTTTGCTACTCTGAATCAAGAGGGCCTGGTCTTTGGTAGCAAGTTTTTTTGGGACATACTTGTTCTTTGTTGGTTGTGTGAAAAAGAACTTTTCGTAATTCCCAATAACTAATTTAAATGGAGAGGCTCGTTAAAGTGGAAAGCAATGGGAGTGGGGGGTGATGAGTGAGTGAACAGTCATTTGTTACAGTCATTTAAGGGAATGATTTTCAGAACAGGTGAAGGTTTCTCCACCACTTAGTAAAGGGAAACATTTGGCTCCAGTGGGGTTACAGAAGAGATCACAAGGAAGTCTGTGGAGGAAGAGGCCAAGGGAAATGAAGAGGTGTGGAGTGAGGGCACGCAGCCTGCAGTTCTGCGCTGCACAGCTGGCAGTCCGTTGTAGGAAGGGTGGGGGTTTCTTCTGGACTGCGTTTCTTGAAGTGCTGGGGAAATACCCTGGGTCAGCAAGAAAGCTGGAAGGGCAAGACAGTACAGGGTACAGTAAGGCAGGTTTGGGGTATAGGTTTGAGGCTGGCATAGGTTGTCCTGCCCTGGGAATGGGCAAGAAGGCTCCCATGAGGGGAACTCCCTGGATTTGAATTTTGACTTTGGAAGAGCTTTAGACCAAAGGACCAAAATGCACAAAAGCAGCTTCCCAGCCTGCTTAGGGCAGCTGATTCAGATGGGAAATCAAGTCATGAGATCAGCTAGGTAAGTGTTACTACAGGCAAGTAAGGCCAGGCAGGTGGCTGGGAGGATGGTGCTGCACAGCTGAGGTCCTTCTGCTGAAAATGATTCACGTCCTGGGTGCATTTTATAGACTTTCAGGAAAAAAGCCTCTGAATCTGAGTTTCCATGGAGGTCTGCAGAGGAAGACGTCGTCCTTCGTTTACCATCCAATTTTACATAGCACTAACAGCTCAGATTACCTCCAGATGGGAAAATGGTGCTGCTCTGTCATTCCTTCAGCCAGTGCTCCTCACTGAGGAAACATGCTCTGCCTGTGCTCTGCTAGCACTAGCAATAGCCACAGTCTGCTAAGTAACTAGAAGCAAGAGGAGTAGTTCTGTGTGAGGTAGAACTAGAAAGGTCTGGTAGTGTCTCACTGTTGAACTATCTGGCATATAAGAAGGTTTGAACTCTAGCAGATGATTTTCCTCTTCTTGAGAAGAAATGGTTCATGGTTTTCCTCTGTGATGCCTGAAGAGGGCAAGATGTCATAGTCTTCCCCTTGATACAGAAACTTCCCTTCCCAGTTACTTATTTTCATTTAACTTTACTGACATCTTTCTTCAGATCACAGTAGCTGGGCTAATCACAGATAGTTGTTATCCCCCTATTTGTGACTTGTCTCAGACACAGTGACGGTGGTTTTGTTTTGCAGTTGCTCACCTCCAAGCTAGACAAACTTGTCTGCCTGCACCAGCATACTGACCACCTGCTAGCCTTCCAGAAAAGAGCTAGAAGCCAAAATTGGAAGGCTGTATTCCTGACATAGCAGAGTAACAGAGCCATAACTGGGTGTTTGTGACCCTCCAGGGATGCTCTTTGCAGGAAAGGTACCCCAGTAACCAAATTGGCAGGAGTCCTGCTCTCAGCTCTGGAAGACACGATGGGATTTTACTGAGAGTAGGACTGCAGAAACCTGCTATTCTCTGCACTGAGAGCAATACAAGGCAATCTGAAACAAAATTTAAGTGGGAAAAAACACTCTTGCTGTGTGCTTTCCAGAACGAGAGGCAGAAATGGCTCTTTTGTGTATTAGCACGCTGGGTATGTGAACAGCTCCCTCTGCTCTCTTTCCAGTTTTCAGCTCTGTTTGCATACTATACTACAATTATCTACAAACAGGTTTTATAGGGACAGATTCCAATCCCGAGTATTTAAATAGTCAGACTGGATTACTGTGTCTCATACAAAGAGATGAGATTCTCTTTGTTTCCATACAAAGGCAAGGAAGGGGAGTGGGGGAGGCAAAGGAGAGTGTGGGAAAGGTGTGGAAAGATGAGGAAAAAGCCACCTGGAAAGGGCAAAGGGAAATTGAGAGTGCTCTACCCACAAGCATACTCTGGCTCATGAATTTAACATGTGTGTAATGTTTCTTGCAAGAAGTCATGTGAGCAATTTAAACTAGCCCCTAGGCAAGTCTAATCTGAACAAGCTGCTGAGAGACAAGCTACAAATTGCAGGGTTTAATAAAAAAGGTAGGGCAGAGTCAGCAGGGCAGGGGATAAGACAGGAGGAAGAAAGGGCTAGGATAATGTGAGAATGTGAAATTAAGTCTTTGTGAACAAATCCTAATAACACATTGCATTGAGATAGTGACGACTGAAAAGTAGACACTGCATTAAAATTCTGCACAGTTGAAGGTGTAAGTTATATAAGATATCCCAACATTGACTTCACAGCCATGAAGAATGGCACGGTTCTTTTATCTCATTTGCACCACTGCTGTATCCGTATCTTGCACTGTGTCCCTGCCATTAGGTGTCACCACTTCACAGCAGTAGATTTTCAAGGAGGTAAATCCAGAAACTCTGGTCTAATATTGCAAATGCAGTATTTATTTTGTAAGGGTTCCCAGGCTACTCCTTCCTGGGTAACAGGCTAGGCTACTGCAGTGGACAGACAGAGTAGTACTGGATATGACTTGGAAGATCCCAAATACCTCTGTCGTTTCTGGAACTGTTTGGTTTCAGGCTCTTAATATTGAAGTTCATCTTCTGGGTACATTCAGCCTCAACACTGAAAAGTAAGGCTCTCTCCTGGTCTTCAGTGTGCCTCACTTGCTTTGCTTCTTGGCTCATCCCCCACTCATGGCTAGGACTTTACTGGTGCCCCAAATGAGTGATCCGACTACATGTGGTGCAACTTGGTTTCATGTCATCTGCATTAGTCCAACAGACCACTAGTCTAGTTGTGGATTCACGGGTCCCAAAATGAGTGGGATTAACATGGCTAGTTCTGTTTCATGTTGAAAACACCACTTGATTTCTGTTCTCTCTTCTCTGTCTCATGTACCATAATGTTCTACAGCTTCCTCATGAGATACTACAGGGTACTACAGGGAGTTGACCACTGTTCATACAAAATCACTATCGGGAAAAGCAAATGTCATCTCCTTGGCAAAACAGAATTTGGAAATTACGGCAATATTTGTTAACTGGTGACCATTATGGGGATGATCAGTAATCCCCACTACAATTTTCATAGAGTTAAATAGCTCTTCACCCAGAAGTTCTGATCATAAACTGGATGCAATGGCCAAAATGTCTAGATCAGCCAGATTAGGTCCGTGTAAGCTTGGCTTCCTAACAAAATCTCAAGCAAACTCTCTAAGTCTCTGGCTCCTTGCATCGCTGCCTGACCCCACTCCCTGAAAGCTGGGAGAGCTTCAGCCCCCTGAGCACAGTGGCCAGGGCAGAGGGAAGAATTGCCAGACTGCAATCAGCAATGTCTTTCTGATTAATTAAATACCTTGAAAACCAAGAATTCTTTGGAAACTCAAGATAAAAAATTCCTCATGTAACCAGTATTGACATAGCAACATAAACAAGTGACTGAAAGACAGAACGTGATTCACAATGAGGAATTAAAAATATTTGTAATCTTTGCTGATGGGTGAGTGCTCTGTCGTGCTAAATGCTTCCAATAAGCTCATTTTGGCCTGAAACTGTGCAGACTCATTTCTCTGATGCATCAACCTCTTCTGTACTGTTGGGAAAACTATACCAGCTTAAGGAAGTGTGAGGGCCCTGTGTAATAGCCTTCCCTTCCTACTTTCCGCCCTCCTTCCATCAGGGGAGAAAGCTGAGGTGGTTTCTTTCCATACTCTCTTGCTTTTTAAATTAGTTATATCCAAAGAGGCTGCAGAGGCCCTGTGATGCTACGTTCTGCCTGTAGCCCGTACGCTTTCCCCACAAAGCTCTGTAGTCAAAATCACAAGACAGATGAAGGGCAGACTACTCTCATTCATCAAAAATTTCTAAATGAGTCACATGAAGAGTCTGTGGCAGAGCCTAGATGTGCACAGTGTTCTTCACAATCCCAGTTGGTGTCTGTGACTAGACCTACACTCAGCATCCCTGTGTCCTTCTAGACAGACCCTACACTTAGAAGCCCAAACAAGCACCTCATAGGACATATGGCCTGCCAAGGACAAAAACAATATATCTAATTAAGAGCATAATTGATTAAGAGTATCCAGAAGCAGACTAAACCAAGGGCCTAACTCACTCAGTATCTTCTTCCTGTTTAAGGAGAACAGCATAAGAAAGATTAAGTAAGGAGTGATTTTTCCCCTGGTATCATCTCCCAGGTTATAGAAATCCACACTTCATAAATTTCAGAAGTTGGAAGCTGGATCCACTCAAAAATGTTTTAAAAGCAATGTCAGATCCAGGCTTTATGAGTGTTTAACTCTTCTGAACCTGTTTATATTCCCCATGTCCACAACATCCTGTGACAGTGAGTTCCATAGTTTACATGGCTGCATTTAACTTATTTAACTGCTTGAAAAAGTGCTTTCTTTTGCTTGCTTGCTTGCCAAAAATTTCACTGAGTGCCTCCTAGTTCTCCTTTTATGAGGGACAATAAATAACGATTCCCAGTTCATCTTCTCCAGACCGCTTGTGATTTTATAGACATCTATATTAAAGAATGCTTAAGAACATATTCCCTGAGCTTTTATCAATGTCCTCACATAAACATAGAACCTGTTTCATATTACTAGGGTTGAAGCCTGCCATGGCTATTGTCCAGCTACATATTTTAGCACAAAAGTAACTATGTCCAGCCAAGCCTCTTGTGTTGTTTTGGGTATTTGCCAGGTAATATTGCTTCCTCCTTTTTAGAGTTTATTAGAAGTGTTTATTTAAAAACAAGACTGTATGAACACTACCCTCTTTGGACTCTCAGAGATTCAGGGTGCCCTCTCTCCAGAGGAGAATCAGAGGTGGGGGGGAAAAGGGAGAGAATCCTGCTGGATATTGGCAGTGTAAGATGGGCAAGCGCTGCGTGCCATGTGAGCTGTACTGACGGCTGGAAAAACTCACCTGCCAGTGGGCACCAGTCCAGAAGGGCAATTTAACTCCTAGTGCTTCTTTGTGTGCACAGGGATTTGCCCCGTGGTTTGACATTTGCTGCCAGCTGGGAATAGGTATAAGGTGCAGTTATACATTAAATGCAAGCTGAAGTCAGAACTGGGTGTAGCTGCTTATTTCTAATACATTTTGGGAGGGTGGTTGTGCAGTGTGAAAGGTCATATGGAGGCTTTCCTTTTGTTGCCTCAGAGGAAACAGAGGCTGCCCAGCGTGTCTGTGTTTGCTCATTTCTTTGAGGTGTTTAGTAGATTTTTAGCCTCCCTCTGCCAGCCCATAAATTGGTGTAAGTTTACCCTGTCAGGAGGTGCTAGTAAGCCAATGAAGAGAATCAGGTAGAAAGCAAAATTAAAAAAACATAATAAAATAAAATTAAAACAAACAAAGAAACAAAACTCCAAAAATGGGGGAAAATAGAACACCACTAAAAAGCAAAATCTATTGACTCCCAGTAGTCCTTTTTATATTCGGTGAGTGGAATGATCTTGAGACAGTTTTGTGTTGTGTTTTGAAAAAACAGGAGGGGAGGGAAGCCAGGGAACCTTTGAGCTGTTATACCTGTTTTTTTGGTATAAAAAAGACAGTGGCTGGGACATTCTCTCCAGCCCACTACGGAGCTCCCCACAGTCCAGCCCTGGCTAATGGGGGGCAGGAGGGTGGAAGGTGCCATTCTGGGAAGCTGGGGTGCATGCTGTGTGTCTCACAAAAGCCCAAATCCTCCATTGATGATTGACTGTTCTCTTGGCTCACAGAGGGCATGAGTGAAGGAAGGTCCCACCAGTGGTCCTGAGACATCCCAATTCCCAAAGATACAAATGGCACACAGCCCCCTTGACCATCCTGGAGTTCCTGAAATCAGATCCCAGACAGCTAAATGGTCTTCCCAGGACTTCAGAGACTGTCAGATGCCAGGCACTTAGAAAATAAATCTATTTGAGCATGTCTTCTGAAGACATATCTCAAAGTTATTATTTCCTCTTAGTGAGACCATTTGAGCCAAAATGATGCCAGCTTCTTGCTCTTGCTAAAGAGAGCAGGCTTCAGTCCAGTCTGTACAGTGTCTGGATGGGAATTTGAGCAACCTGGTCTAGTGGAAGGTGTCCCTGCCCATGGCAAGGGGGTTGGAGCCTTTAAGGTCCCTTCCAATCCAAACCATTCTGTGATTGATTCTAAAAGTTTTTCTTACAAAATTGTAATAAAATTTTTGCTGTTTAGTAAATACTTCTTCTCTGCTCCCATTCTTGAGTAAAGACATTTATTTGTGGTCAAGATGTGAGACTTCTACTTAATTTTCTGAAGCTTTTGGGTAATATGGTGTTTTCTTGCACAATTATTTGGTTTCTACTTGTTTTTAACTCTGGTTTGCATTCTTGCTCTAAACTTGGACATGAGGGACAAATATCCACAAAATTACATGCAAAGCTTTGCACCATCTCCCTGAAGAATCAAAAAAGGCTCAACAAGATGCATCTATGTAAAAAAAAAATTAGAAAAATTGAGTCTAGCTAAGGGAAACCCCACCTACCAATGTACATATGTAGACTATTGGCCCAACAATGAGCTCAAAAGCAGCCTAATTACTACATGTTACACTAACCAGAAGCCATTGTCTCATGTGGAAGCAGGACGAGATAGATGTAATCGCGTGCATCTGTTGGTGAGAGTCAGCACCAAATCTAGGAGCAATTCAATAGCACACTTACCTCTAAAACAACACCCTGACTTTATCTAGAGTTCAGTTTGTGCTGATCTCTGGGCAAAAGGTCACTTCAAGCTGAGCCCTCTGAAAACAAAAATGAAACCTTATCTTGGAAACCTTTAGATGCTAAACAGCAAAGGCAAAAATCCCTTTTGTGATCATGGAGTTGATTCTGCAAGATGAGCATCTGCATCCTGTTCACGCAAAGTCTGTATGAACATGCTTTGTGTGAAACACATATACCAATCATTCCATTTACATGGCCATTCTTGGATGCTTAACAATTAGTACGAGCTTGTTTGTTTGGCACCTCATGGAACAGAAAGGACCCAATCACTCAGAAGCAGATGTTTTTAAAATTGATAAGTGAGAAGATGATGAAGCTAATAACAGATAGCTAGATACATAGAAAACATAGATGATTTCTTCACGTACTGCAATTCTGTCTGTATAATGAGGTTTTATGTGCACTAGGCTTCTCAGATGGAGAAGGATGCTGCAATTGACTGTTGGTAAATGTGAATAACATGACAAGAAAGAGGAAGTGTTGCCATCCAGGAGATTTCAAAAGATTTAGGAAAGAAAATATTTTAGAAAACCCAAAATGCTGAGCAGGCTAAATGGTGTAATACACATTTAGCATCAAATTAACAGAAGAGTTAACTGTGTATCATCTGTATTTTGGGTGTTGAGGCAGGAATTGGTCTTACCTGAGCCTGTCATGATGAGACCCTGAGGTTGCAAGACCTCTGAGTACAGTTAAATCACGTCCTCTGGAGAAGAACACACTGCACATATTGAAGTGGTAAAAATGAATTGTGTCCTAACTGTGTAGAAATGAAATTACAGGCAGTTCAAGTGGCAATTTTGAACTTAATTAATTAATAGTGTATCCCAAAGTTGTATGTTAACATTTTCAAATATGTATTGTGATTTTTGAGTGCTTTGGTTTTGAAATAATATGGGTGACTCTGAATATCAAGTCTCTATGATACCTTAAACATAGCACCTAAAAGCCAAGGCTAATCTTTCTGGTGGTGTAAGCTGCGTGCATGTCTAGCAACATGGAGGTTAAAAAAAACAAAAACACAAAAAAACACACACACACCAAAAAAAAACCCACAACCAAAACAACTGCCTGTGCAAAAGTATTTTTTAAATGAGAAGGAGGAACTGAAAAAAATACAAAAGAGATTCCCTCCAAATGAAATGAAGGATGACGAAAATCAAAATCATATTTAACAG
The DNA here is from genome assembly GCA_027560015.1 of Chloroceryle amazona. Lineage (NCBI taxonomy): Eukaryota > Metazoa > Chordata > Aves > Coraciiformes > Cerylidae > Chloroceryle > Chloroceryle amazona. The sequence goes on from JANHFX010016037.1 coordinate 21,170, forward strand.
ACCATCTGACATGTAGAAATACAGCTGTATGAAATGCTAGTTGGCTTCTTCAGGGAAGACAGGACTGAGAGACTGTCTCAGAAAACCAGAAACAGAATAGACACTCTAAAGCTGCTCAAAATAAGTGCAGGATAAACTATTAATAAGATATTGTTCTTAAATATTCTCAACTCTTATCTGCCCCAGGAAATTACTGGTTGTTCATGTACAAAACTGAGCAGTTCCTCGAAAATCATTATGCTCAAGTATTAAGTGTTCAATATGTTAAGAGCTACTGGAGAAAAAGTGGACACCTAATTTACCCTTATTATAAGCTAACATGGAAAGATGCCAGGCTAGTCTGGAGGAGTCATAAAACCGCAGCATGCACTGGGATTGAATGCCTGATGGTGGCCTGGGTATTTTTTAACTGGTGGGGAGGTCGGTGTCCCATCTGGCTTAGATTATCATTGGTCCGCTGACCTGAGCAGGGCTGAAGCACCTGAAGACCCAGACCTGTATAAAGAGATTGGAAATTTTTAATAAAAGGACTCCACTACCAGCTTCTCAGTGGCACGCTGTGCTCACAGCCCCACATCTTGCTCTGTGACAGTTAGGGTGCCAGGGAGCTGCAGGAGCCTGGGGGGCTGGCAGGGCCATGCTGCCACTGACAAGGGCACAGCCCCAAAGGACCCACACAAGGTAAGCAGGGCAGAGATTGTGGCAGCCACTGGGGACCACCACAGCCCAGCTGTCATCCTCATGCAGCTCTTTTCACAGGAGCTTATCCAAGGCTGGCAATGTCACAAGTGGTCAGTGGCACTGGCAGCCAGACTGCTCAGTCCAGAAAGAAGACTGCAGAGCTCACTGAGGTTCTTGGGGCCAACAGTTAGTGGATACTAATGATGATAGGCTAAAACTACTTGAATGAAGCCTAGATTCTTCCAGGATACTTTTGTTTTGTTTTGTTTTGTTTATATGATCAGCTGACTCACCTTGTGTAGGGATCAGAAGCATAGAGCAAATTGTTTCAGCATCTTCTGAGGGGCAACCACATTCCTCTCTCCTCTTACCAACCAAAAGGTTCAGCACTGGGAGTTTCTGTAAAAGAATCAAGGTGGAGTAGCGGGCTTGTATCTTTCTGAAGAGTCAGTTCAGGAAAACCTGCAGGAAAGCTTGTGAATGATTTGCCATTGCCTGTTCCTAATATTAGCCCTTGCTGAGTACTATAGCAACATTTGTTTGCTCTACCTGATCTCCCTATTTATTAATTAGTTTCCTTCTCAGTGAGAACACAATTAGCATATTTTCAGTAGCTGATTATGTTTAAGTTTCCCCATTGGGACTGCCTAGAACTATTGCTGAGAACTTATTTTTAACTAGGCTTAAAACATTCATTTATTGCTATAGTTACTAAGTTTAAGAAGGGGGTCTTCTCTTTTTCCCTTGCCTTTAGAGTAACCAACATCAAAATTCCAAGATTCTCAGTGCTCATAAGTTTGTGTTTCATCATTACTAATGACTTAAAACAGTTTCCAATGTTTGCAAGCAATCTTTTGCCTTCCAGAAATCTTCTTGACAAAGGTTAATTAAAACATTTGGCAGAGTTTAGCATACATAAACCACACTTAGTTAAATACACATATGGCTACAATACACAGAGGACAGAATACAAGGTTACACAGTACCGAGGGCTTGAACATGTTAAAACAAGATGGTTTTAACAAGATGCTGTTAACATGCTCAGGCTGAACCTCCAGCCCAGCCCCTCCCTCAGAGCTGCTTCGCTATCGCACTGTGATCAGCAAGGCTGCAAGCAGTAGATTACTTTCTGGTCTGGTCTCCCAGCCAGAAGGTTGATACCAGCTCTCCCTGAACTTTTCATAAGGCGAGGATAATACACATGGTGGCAAGCCAAGTAGGATGACTAGAAGCATCAAAAAAGATGTGAGTGAAAGCTGTACATGGATAATTCAGTAAGCATTTGAAGAAGTCAGGGCAAGACTTGTACTAGCAATACAGCAGTGTTTGCTCCTCCACATTTCATTAGCACCGGCCCTCACTCAAACTTTCCTTCTGCAAGCACTGCAGGAGGCTTCCTGACACTGCTTCCTCACCTTGTGCCTTTTGTGGACTTTGCCCCTGGGGAAGCCATCCTGGACCACGTGGGAATTGTGATGGACGTCCAAGGTGGTGCAGGCAGCTGCATCTGGGCTTGCTGTGGCATTGCTGCTGGCATTCCAGCTGTGCTGGCTGCATGCAGCCAGGCTGGGTGCGATGCCACCATGTGAGTGCGTTGGAAGGATTCGGTACTGAAGAAGGGAAAGAGGTTAAGCTGACCTGGAAGAGACTTAGGTGAGGAGAAAAAAAGGGGAGAAAGGCTGATGTTGTAAAACCCTGCTCAACACCCTGAGTTCCTTGGTCCTCTCCCTTTTACCTTTGCCCACATAAAAATGAGAATGTCTTCCCAGAACTCTAGAAGCTACACATCTATAGCAAAACGTTGCCTCTTGAGTTGTTTGCTTGTGCACTGTGAAAGCTTAGTCTGAAAACAGGAACCCCAACTAAGCAGGTATGGAGTTGCTTGCAAGGTTCTTTTTTATGCCTGCAAAGCACCGTCAACATATTTCTGTTTTGAATTAATTGTTTTTCTAATCCCTTATTGCTTTATGACAGCTTAAATTGCTTGACTGGATGCCAACACATATGAACTACTAAATGGTTCTTATGTCTTATTTTATGATCCATCCTGTGTTTTGAAACAAATTGCATACTAAACAAAATGAGTTTCCTTATGTGGATTTTGAGAAAGGGAAGTGGGCATGGGAGGGAATTCAGAAATTGCAAAAGGAAAAATTGTGTTATTTTCTCTTATTTCTGTAACGCACGCAACAATAGACCTACTGAAACTCCCTTCCTCCCGTCTGTCTTTATCTGGGCTTGTCTGCATATGGCTCTAGTCCAGCTGGTTTGTACAAAGCTCCAGGGTGTCATTGTGGCCAACATTCCATGTCACATCCCTTCTTCTTCATATGCTTCTCACATTCCCATCTCAGGATCACATCCAGATAGGACAGCTGGGGCAGTGGGATGCTACCAGGAGGCCCATGGGCCTTGCCACCAACCCATGAGCCCACAGAAAACACTTTTTGGTCTTGCGCCATACCTCAAGTCTTGTGTTCCTTGTGTGCCTGCAGCTGCCAGTGTGCTGCTCCTGCAGCTGTGTGCACACAGGCTGCAGATGTGCCATTTCAGGAACTGATTTCTAAGGGTGACAAAAGTTAGGTTCTACATTACATGTCCCTGGCTTCCGGCAATGTTTTGTCAAGAGTAATCATCCTTTGTTGCCAAACTTTGCTGTCAAATTGGAGCTTAGTTGTTACTAGACAGAGATCATTTTTCTTGTGCAAGTCCTCACTTGAGTGCTTGCTGATGTGTTTTTGTGTTTGATACGAGATCACTCATGGTACAGGATAACTTGTTTTCAATACTTGGCTCAGGGTGTCAAATTCATCTTATCAAAACTGTCCAAGTGCACAAAGCTGAAGCCAGAGCAGAGCCCTCCAGGCCTCCTATGCTGAACACCAGGCACACACAGCCCACAGTGTGCCTTCATCTCGTCTCGGGTCCTAATTCCTTATCCCTTCCGTGTGTGATTGGCTGTAGTACTCTTTTCTGACTTGGAAAAAGAGAAATCTGGGCCATTTAATTTACTGCTGAGCATTCGCTCACTTCCCACAGAAGGAAGTATCCTTGTGCTAAAATGCTAATAAATAAATAAAGCCTTTTTGGCACAAGGATTAAAAAGGAAAAAGTGTGGGGGAATGGAGATATGTGCCTACAAAGGTATGTTAGATGATACTAAGTAAATGCAAACAGGGACGATGGAATCTCACTTGTTTTGCAACATATTCTTTGCTAGTGGAGGAAACAGACAGAGCACTGGCAGGAAGTATGGGCTCAGACCAGGATCTGGCACAGCCTCAGGGCTTCCTGGTCTCCAAGGTTCTCTCTTTCAGAATTAAAAGGAGGGGCTGCATTACTGCAGACCATGAGATGGCCTTTGACCTTCCACCTTCCCTCTTCTGTCATGTTGGTTTGGCCTGTCCCTCTTCCCATTGTTTCTACCTCATCGGCTTTGGTGAGGCTGGAGGGTTTTTTCCACACCTTGGTTTAAGAAAAAAAGGTGAATGCTTTTGGAAGCCTTACTTAATCCCCTGTTCAGCTGTTTGAGCCATTTAAAAATACTTACCCAACATGTTCTTGCAGCTAAGTAACTGCACATGTAAAACCCTGCAGGCAGCCTAGGCTGCCCTGGCCTGCCCGGTGCAGGTAGCCCGACAGGCCTTGTCTGTGCTTTACCCTTGCCCTTCCTCTTTTTAAGCTACGGTAACGGTTCCAATGGCTGGCAGCAGCTTCCATTTTCGCACAAAATTGCATTTTGACTCTGGGGTAGAGGCCCCATCGGGAAGGAAAAAGCAGCAATAAAAATACATTGAATGCCTCCCCGTCGGGGAATCGAACCCCGGTCTCCCGCGTGACAGGCGGGGATACTCACCACTATACTAACGAGGAGCTGCACATCTAAGAGTTTTCCGGCGGCAACCAGATGAGCTCCCAAAGCTCAAGGACTCTTCGCGACTCGTCGCGCGCTGCCGTCGAGC
>JANHFX010016039.1:0-14840 GCA_027560015.1 Chloroceryle amazona
GAAACGGCTGCTAAGGCGCTGCCGCTGCCCGGGCTCCTTGCCTTGGAGTCGGCTGCGTCTGACCTGCTAGAGTTGGGGTGTATTCTTCGCCCCTTCCTCCCCGGTTTAGAAGTCTTTTGTGAGGTAACTGAGCTACTAGTCACTTAATTGTGCTGACATGTCAGCGAGCTCGGATTTTGCCGGTCTAAGAACGGGTTCTTTAGAGACAGTCCTTTGAGAATGGCAGCTGTAAAGCAGAGGCCTCTGAGCTGACAAGAGCCAACAGTCGGGAGGCCTAGAACTGGAACTGTTTGCCAGCTTAACTTGTGCGTACAGCTGCTGTCACTGACAGAGACAGAAATGCCTAGTGTGCTTTAGGGGCAAATACTGTGGCCAACAAAGTGCATTTAGTGGGCCGAGGCTTTGCTTTCACCTCAAGATTTGGCCACCAAGGAAACTTAAGGGAGCTTCTTGGTGGGCAGGGGTAAGAGCATGACCTGGAGGTCCAAAGGTCTGAGTGGGAGCATAGAGGAGGAGGAGAGTAACGTAACTACCACTGCGTCATAAACGGCGTCCGTTGGCCTTAAGATCAGATATGTCTGCAATGTGGAAGCCCTCAGTTACTGGGGACAGTGGAGCCCCCCAGCCTGAGGACTTGCACTGCTCAGCAGCACCCCCAGCCTCACAGGGTTCCTATGCTAGATAGACAAATTGATTGGAGCTTTGTCTCCACTGTGTCCAGTTCAACTGCCTGATAAACCCACTAGCTGATCTGGAAGCAAACTGAAGAGGGAGGAAGATCTGCATTTTGTAGATTTTGTGTTGTACGTAAATTGGGACTTAAGGCTTTCATGTCATTTAGGGGAAAAAAAAAAAAAAGAAGCTTTTAAGCATGAAAGTTTGGGGTTTTCCCTACCACTTACCACACAAAAGTTGCTGGGTTTTGCTTTTTAAGCAGGTCTCTGGCATGTTTTGGGCTCTCGCATCATATTTAGTCATAGCCAAAGATCCAATAATTAAAAGCTACATCTAATTCAGATGCAGAATAGAAATCATCAGAAGATTACATTTTCTTTCCCTGAGTGTTTAAGGAGGCAATTTCTTTAGGATATGGCTTATGTCAAGCAGGTCAGCTCCTGTATGAGTCCAGAGGACAGTTTGGTTCCTGTCTGTGTGGAGCGGGCTTCTGCGACTTGCATGAGTTCAGCAGACCTTGTATTAGTATCTCATCTGGTCTTTCAGGGAATTGTTTTTGACCCATTCAGAAATAATTGGTGTGATAATATCTTGGGCTGGGTTTCTAGGAATTTTTGGTTGGGGGGAGGCGTCTTCTCTCTCCACTTGCTTCTCCAGTGTGTTTTCCTGTTGTGGTGTGGTCTCCTCATCTGATTCATAGCTGCTGTCTTCTAATGAAAGTTGGGCTTTGGATACAGGAGTCCCTGAGTTTAAGCAGTCGCTCGGGTCAGCTGGCTGAGCGGCTTCCCATGATGGGCCTGAAGTCTCCTCACCCCTGAAGTACAGCTAGTGGGTCTCCCTCGTGTCTCTGAGCCATCACGAAAGTGATTCCTGCAGCGTGCTTGGATGCCCTTAATGAAATGGTACCCTCAGAGAAGATTGTGCTCTCTCGGGGAGAATGCGAGCTTCTTTAGAACTAACAGGGGACTCGAGTTAACCCTGCAGGGTGAGGGAGAGGGTAGTATTTCCACAGTGAGACTTTTAAAGTGGTTTGTGGGCAACCAGCTCTAGGTGGCCCTGCTTGAGCAAGGGGTTGGACCGGTGGTTCTGTGAACTTGGCACAACTGACATCTTTGGAAAAAGTGAGGACATATGAATGAAATGCCATGTGAAGGCAGCAGGCTAGACATGATTTGTTAGCACTACTAGTGAGTGAGTAGTGCTAGGATTTAAATACTTCAATTAAAATTCTTAAACCCCTTAAAGAGTCGAGTCACGGGATGTTGTCTCGCACAGTGAACTAATACAAATTCCGATAATTGAGCTAAGATAAATTCTGAAAAAACTCCATTCATTCTAAACTGAGCCTAATATAAGCTCCAAATGCTTAAAATTGTTCTTCTGGCCAAGCATGTTGAAATGGTCACAGGAGGAGAGGGAAAGCAGGAAACCAGCAGTTGTGTGGAGTTAAATGTCTTTTTTTGCCATTTGAAATAGCTTCTTACTTTCAGAAGCCTCTTCTGATAATGCAAAACTAGCTGACCTTCTTTATTTATAAAGAATCCTACTGTTGTACCTAAGCATGTAAACTGGTATCACAGTAGCATTAAACAGCTTTGACTTTGACCCTAGGTCTGCCACATGATGTGAAATGCAAGCACAGAATAGAAAGTCTCTGTCCCAAGGAGTTTCTGTTCCACTCACTCAAGTCCAAATTAGATAAGGTTGGAAGTACAGCAACTCTCCTAAACGTTTATGCCGTGCAGGAACTCCCCTAGTACATACCTTATGTCCATGCTGTGTTCACTTCCATCCCGCTCTGTGTTGGTCCTGGTTTTGGACAGCAGCTTAATTCTTTAGTTTGACACTGGTCACACAAGTGTTCCTGTGTGGAAATAGATAGTGAGCATCAAGGCACCTGATAAGCTGGGAAGTTCTGTCTGAAACAAGGTGCTCTGCAGTGTGATACGGTGTTGCATGCTGTTACGATCAAACATTATCTGAATGTTTAGAGAACTTTCCTTCTTGAGATAATTTATTAGCCTAAAGTGCTTGGAATATGAGGTAACTTTGGAGGCTGCTTCTGATTCTAAACATCAAAGCTACCAGAAACCTAGTATTTCAAATAAGAGTTAATTCTGTTTTCTGAAGGAGGCTGAGTCTGTGGTGCTGTTTTGTTGCTTATCAGATGTTAATGGTGTTTCTTACTATGCTTGTTAATTTTGGCAGGTCTTTCACCTCTACAAAGAAGCTTTGTTGCCAAGATTTATTCTGAAAATGACCTACGCTGCTGGCTGCAGATGTCTTCAAATGTAGAAGCTGATAAACAGCATCTCCTTCCCTCCCCTGACTTTCCTGTGGAATTTATATTTCTAAGTGTTTTTAAAACTAGACCTCCATTGAAGACATTTGGATTACAACTGTGAGCATATCTATGCAAAGAGATGAGCTAGCCTGAGCAATTTTGAGGTATGTGTGCTTACTGTGACTTAGAACAAATGGGGGGGAAAGGCCATCTGATTATAGGGCGAAGAGAACTCTAGGCATACAGTCTGTACATCCGGGTTGATCTGCACCACTGTTGCCGGTGTTAGCAATGGGTGTACGTTCGTACACACCCACAGCGAGGCACTGGGAGCACCAGAGTATTCGACCGACGTCGTGTGGAGGGTGACCTTGTTTGGACCTGCTGTAGGAATAGTGGAAAGATTCCTTTCAGAAGAGGAAGATGTTGTATTACTCGAGCCTTCACTGCCCAGACATTCAGTTCTTAAATGCCACCAAGGCCTGTAGAGATCTTCTTCCAACCATTTGACTGACATTAAGAAATGCACCTGAGGGGTGATGGTGGTTTCTCTGGGTTAGATAAAGCATTCAAAGTAGAAGAAACCTGCCTTGAATTGTAAAGCATCTTCAGTGAAGGCTGGAAAAAGAGTAGGTCTTGCTTGGCTTCCTGTGCTCGGGTGGTCTTTTGCACAGTTCCTAAGCACAGTGGTCTTTTTGCTGACAGAGAGCAAAGTCTTGCCGGTCAATCTGCCTGCCATGTACAAGACAAGCAGAGCTGGGTGGGCTTTCCTTTGTACTGTGCAGCACTGTCCCACCCAGGGAACAGAGGATGGAGGACCTGTGCAGAAATCCACCAGTTGCACAGCTGTATTTTGCCTTCAGGTTTTAGCTGTACTTTTCATACTGAATTCTAAGCCTGGAATGAGGAAGTCAGCTAACTTCCTCTGCATGGGCTTAGAAGAGGCCAGTGTACACTGATAACATCTGTTGACTCTCCTAAACTACTTGGACATGGTGGTACTTTCTGTGATGTGGATACTCATGCTAACACTTCAGGGCAGAGGCAGCCATTGGTTAATTGTGGGCTGCAGCAAAAGGTGGCTGAATGCATCTTTGTCTTCCAGAAGAGACTTATCGTACATTAATTTGTTGGGTTTTTTAATTAAAAAAAGACAAAATAAAATGCTAGCAGCTGTGCTGAAGGCAGATACAGGACTGAATCATTCAGCATGCCACGATGCCAGACACGCTTTTCTTAACAGCTCTTGTTCTTGAGCTCCAGTGATTCAGGCTGAGATGATACTGGAGGGACATGGGTCTAACCTACCTACCTGTCTGGCTTGGTATCCCGGTGGTGGTGTTCCTGGAACAGGAAGGCAAAGTGGACTGTCTGCAGTGCTTGTGTAGCCGGTAGTGAGCAGCGAGCGCTGCGGTTGAGGGGATCTTTCTCTCAGTGCAGTTACTCCTCCTGTCACTCCCCTACGAGTGGAGCTCAGGGTGAGCAGGACAGCTTGGTATGTTTCTCTATCCCAAGTGGGCAGAACTTCATGCAGGTGGTGGGTGAGGAGAGATCTGTGAATGTTAAGACATTTCCCCATAGCATCCCCATGGCAAAACAAGGAAGTACAGGATAAGTACATGGACACTGAGGTGGATGAAAACTAGTACAGACAGTTTCCCATCCACCTCAGTGTCCACATATCCAGCCTGCACTCCCGCAGTTCGTCTGTGAGCTTTGTGGTCAGAGTGGCAGGAGGTCCCAGTGTAGGCCCATCAGTTGTGAAGCACCCCAGGAGTTGATACTGGGTCCAGTGCTGTTTAACTTCTCTGTTAACAGCCTGGGTGATGGGGCCAGGTGCACTGTGAGCAAGTTTGCTGATGGTACACGGTCAGAAGTTGCTATACCAGATGATTGTGCTGCCAGTCAGAGGTACCTGCGCAGCCTTGGGAAATACAGACAGGAACCTCATGAAGTTCAACATCAGGAAATGTGAAGCCCTGCACCCGGGGAAGATCCACTGCATGTTGCAGGTGGTATACCCTGTACGGGCCATCCTATACACCTGTATGCATGCTGGGGGCCCCACTGGCTGGAAAGCAGGTCTGCAGAAAGTGACCCTGGGGGTTCCAGTGGACACCCAAGTTGAAGAATAGTTCTATAAGGAGCTGTTAACGTGGGTCTTGGTTTTGGCTCTGGTTATAATCCCGCATCTCCTCAGTAGCAGATAAACTTCAGCCTTATTTCAAACAAATCTACTCCCTTTTTGTGCTGCTTTGGGTGTAGATTTTGTGGATGCTTTTTTCATGTGGACTCTGCCATGAATGTGGGAGGAAACATTCTGATTTTGGCTGAGGCTTTAAATACATGACTACTTGATGCCTACTGGCAAGCAAGTCATCCAGCCCAATTTCTTTATGCCAAAATCACCAAATTAACTGCTGTCTTTGTGCAGTTGGGTGTGGAGGTGGATACTGAAGAGCTAGCATATTTGCGTGTGTGGCTGCTTCGCTGTGCTGTGTTTGTGCAACTTGTGTGTGTTCCTTCTAAAAAAGGCATAATTAGGTCTATTAGAAGAAAAGGACCATAGATGGACATCACTATTTTTATTGCTTAAATCTGAAGAATGTGGGCCTTGACTCCTTTTAAAAGCCTTCTCAAGACTAGCCAAATAGAGTTGAATGAATCTCCCCTTGCAGTGAAATATTCATCATGTCTGTGCCCAGAAATGCAATTAAAAGTAAATGTAGGACAGCGACCATAGTTCTGGTACATCCAAACTTGTCCTGAAAAGGTCCCGTTTCATTGTGCAAGCACTAAAATAAACCTTGGCATTCTTGTGCTGTGCCTGTTCACGTTGAGTGGACAACGCAGGGCGGTCACAACTCCCGTCTGGTAGCAGCTCTGTCTGCAGCCATCGTGGTCTCCATTTCAGAGTGCCTGGTGTTGCGCTGTAGCAAGGAGCCGTGGCTGCCGTGGGTTGCTTCCTCAGCCTGCACACGAGCTTCAGGACAGGTACTTGTGACTCTGCTTGGTTTTCTTCCTGAGGCACAAGGGCTGGTTTGCTGCTGTTTCTACCTGCTTTGATACACACGTACTCGGTTATGCTGTTCCAGAAGGAAAACTCAGGCTGTGCTTGAGCTACCTGAGTGTTGGAGAAGTGGCTATAATGAGTCAAAGTTAAGAACACATGCTGCCTGTGTCCTGCTTCTGTTGGCAGCTGCTAGCAGATTCTTAGGAAGGAGTGCTGGTAAGGAGGGCATTTTACTGGTGGTCCTCTCAGCCTCTGTCAAGCGCTGGCTGAAGAACTCCAAGTGTTGTTTAATGGGCACACTGAATGACTTGTTTTCAGCGCGGCAGGGAGGGACTTCCTAATGCTAATTAGAAGAAAAGGGGCCATTTAAACAAACCAGCTCCAGGTTAAGGCCATTACTGTTATACTAATGTAAGAGTTGCACTTAATTAAAAGCTGCCTGGACTAGCTCACTTGAAGAAAGATCAGCAAGGACAATTTTCTGCTGAAGGGCAGTGATAAACCAGTTGTGTCATGAATAGGAAAGAGCGTGGAAGTGGTAGAGCAATGCAAGCCATCAGTTTGTGAGTCCTGTTAATAATGCAATGAGCTGTCGGGTTTTGCAGCCTGCAAGCAGGTTTTTCCAATGACCGTGGTCGTCAGGCAGTAGAGCTTTTCAGGTATTCTTCTCAACAGTGTGGGGGCAGCTGTCAGGTACAAGATGTGTATTGCTGCTTTGGAGTCCCAGGCCTCCTGCCTGGAGGCACTGTGCTGTTCAGAGCAGGTGCGTTAGCGGTGCGGGGCACAGTATGGGCACGGTCACCGGGGTTTTGCATGAGTAGACTTTTACCCATTTTTGGGACCGAATATGGTTTGAGTTAGTCTTTGTAAACTGGTCCAAGTCAAACTCCTACTTAAAGCCATTTGATGCTACATATCCCTGGGAGGCTTTTCGTACACCTCAGGCCAAGAGCACGTGAGCCAATGGGAAGAGCGTTGTGATTTTGCTGAGATGGAGGATAACTTCTTTTGATCTGTCTTTTAGTCTTGGTGAGTTGAGTCACCACTTCTCAAAGATCAGAGAATTAATACTGGTTTTGAGTCATCAGGGGGAGTATTCTACCGATCCATGCATCTACTTCTTTCACAAGTCACTGTAAATAAGATACTTTGCAAAATGTGGGGCTAAAAGCACACGTTCAAATCGCATGTAGTGTGGGTTGGTGGTAGATCATATCTCTCTCTACAAACCTGCTAATTTAACTTGCTTTACCCTCTTACAACGCCAAGCCTGGAATAATCCTTTCTTTTAGAACCAGAAGTGCTAAATCTTGCCACCTTCTGTGCTGGCATTGTCACAGATGAATCTGTGAGGAGTTAAAATAAGAGGCCATCTCTCCCCCCCCTCCCCCTTTTTTTTTCCTCTTTTATAGCATTCTTAAATATATAATGCTTGAAATAGCTGTAGTGTAACCTTTTGTCTTCTCTTGGAAGTGGAATGAAAATACCTGTATTTCCACTTTGTGGTTCACTTGCTCCTGACATTTGAGTCAGCTTTGATACATTGAAAGTGGCAGCATCTCCTGGCAGACAGGCAATGAAGATAAGAGCAGCTTTGATCTTCCCCCCCCACCCTGAAAAGGTCCTGCACAAATGTTTGGCACAGCCTCGTGATGTTGCATTTTTATGGAGGCTGGAGAATTGGATCCAGATAATGCAAATGTTAATAGGAAAAGTGGATAGTAGGAGTGCAGCTGACCACAGAAACATTTGAGATGCTTCAAGGAATGAAATCTGTTCCTGTGAAAGACCTCTTTAGAGGGGGAAGCTAAAAGAAACTGAATTACTACTTTTCACCTTTGCAGGTGTAGAATTCATTTGGTGTTTGAGGTGGGCATTTATTGTTGCTGTACTGCTCTGAAGAAGCTCAGTGTAGGCACTTGACAGGGAAGCAGTTGCCTCCATAGCTTGTCTTAACCGCGTCAGCAAAGCAGTTGCATTTGTGGCAGTGAAATTGGAACGTGCTTCTGCTGTGGTATATCCCCGCAGCAGTGAAAGGTGGTAAAGCAGATTAAAACAGTTTCTTCAAAGAAGGGACTGTGGCTCGTTTTGACAAAGAGTGTGTGAAGCTGTGTTTGGAGTGAGACACACCCTTAGGAGTCTGTATTGCTGTAGTGGTTCTTCCTTGTCCTGCTCCACATAAGCCTGGAGCTTTCCTCATCGCTGAGCTGAGAGGGGAGCAGATTGTGTCGATGCATTTTCCTGAAACATCATATACCTTAACTTCACCCTCTTGCCATCCTCTGGGCTGTGGGGCTTGCAGCTTGATTCTGCTCCTGGCCTCAGAGTGTGACTCCAGGATGGACCCAGCCACTGCTGCCTGCTTGAGTGCGTGCCTGTCACTGATGGGTGGGGGATATTGCCTCCCTCTCGAGTCCTTGATAATCACACAGCAATTGCTTGTGGCTTTATGTGGAGAGTAGGTCACGTCATTGAAAACTCCACCCCCAGTATGCTGATCTTCAGTGCTTCTCTACTGAGTTGTGAGCTCTGGCTTCAAATGGTGAGGAGGCATCTAGTGAGAAATGACTCGCTGCTAAAGGCAGTGTTAGTACATCTCTTGTAATCCTTATCTGCTTGTTCCCTATTTTCAGAGCATACGGAAGAGAGCACACAGATCTCTTTTCTTTATGGAAGACCCAGTATTTTGAATATTTGTTTAATGCTTCTTCACCCTTTTCTTTTAGGGAAGGTAATTTCTCTCTTTACAAAATGTGGTATTTGAACTGTAAAAATGAAATTATTTTTGTTTTGATGAGTCCTCACTGAAGCTCCTGTGAGTCCCTGTTTCTCCAGCTCCTGTGGCTACACCATAGCTTCAGATTTGAGGCTTTTGAGAACACCATATTGGAGCAACTGCTCACTGTCTCTGTACTGCCCGCCTTTAACCTTATCCCAAAGTTGTTATAACCAGCTCTTTGGTCAGATTCTTCCCCCAGTTCTGTTTTCCTCCAAAGCCAAGTTAATTTTTTTTGTTTTGGTTCACATCAGAGCCCTGGAAACAGCCATGCCTATGACAGCTAAAATTGTGGGATGTCATGCTGTGGGACTGAAAATGAGCCATGGAGGCAAAAGAAGTATGAAATTCTTTAACTTGCTGTTTCTGTTGTTATTCTTGTATTGCAAAAGGCCAGCCTCAGATCTCTGCTTGAACTATGACTGGAGATGGTCCCTTCATATGCCCTCCGGTGAAGCACTGAATTCAGAACATGCGGTGGACTGGTTTGTACAAGATATGAACATGGCTACCACTTTTTTCCCCTCTAGCAAAAAGCAGAAATGTTCTTGAGGAAATGCTGCAGTTTGGCTTTCCTTTCAGTCTGGTTTTGAAGAAGAGTACTTGAGGATGTGGCTGTTCTGTAAACGGATCTCTAAATCAAGTGAAAGTGTCAGTGGTGGGTCGTCCTGCGGCAGAGCGTGCAGCTGTAAACTGCAGCCTTCTGTAACTTCTTCCACAGTGCACATATTTGTGGTGGGCACAACGTGAAACTGTTCATTTTTAATCTGTCCTACTAAAAAGAACTACTTGGTCATAGGCGAGTCTCCTCTAATGTCTGGTAAACCAGATGGTCTTTGTAAGAATTCTTCTTATATATCAAGACGTATCACATTTGCTTTCCTTCTAAAATACCTGCAGGCTGCATTTGTAGCGTTGTCTCTGAACTTTCAAGTGCATTCACAAAAAACTTCCAGACAGTTTGTATGAAGGATGTAACTATGCATGTTGCCAAATCAGAGGGCTCTAGTTAAATCTTTCTTTAACCTTGTTTTAGCTTTCTTGAAGCACTGGTTTTATTAATTTGAGGGAGTCTGTGTGTAGCCTTTATTTTTCAAGTGGTTTGAGTGGATTCCATCTGTGGTCTGCTCGTGACCAAATCAGAAGGTGGCAGCAGTGAGAGATCGTGTAGGTGTGACATTAACCTTACAAAGGGTAACTTTTAAGTGTGGTTCTCTGCTCCAGAAGTCTTACATAACAAGTTAGGGAAGTCACAGTAATTCAATACAATGTGGGAGCATTCCAAGGGGAAATTCATGGGCTACTCACCTGCTGTGGTGATGTAAACCTGTAAGTGCTTTATGTAGCCAATAAATACATCAGGGTGAAGGGAATGCTTTAAAGATAACCAGTCTTTTCCAGAAGGATGAACAGGAAGCTCTGCTGAACTGTGGAACCAGTAACATTGCCCCACAGTCAGACTATTATGGAATACCAGCTCTGGATACAGCACAACAGTCTTGAAAGTCCTCTAATAACTTTGCAGGGCGTAAGCTATAGAAATATGGCTGAAATACTTTGCTTTGATTCCTCTGTGATGTTTCCAGCATATACCAAAACCAGATTGACCATGTATTGGTACCTCAGCATGGTTCTTAATTTTGGAGAAGTCTTGATCTCTACTTCATAGCTTTGATTCAGTCAACAGCATAAAAACTGAAATACTGGAATGTTCAAAGAGAGATGGAAGAGATTTCAGTGGCAATTGGTTGTATTGCAAAGCACCAGCAACATTTCTGCAAACCATCCGCTCAGCTTTAAGCCTCTGCAGTTTCCTAATAAAGAAGGAAAATTTACCTAATCTTTGCTATTTGTGTTTATGGTTCTTACACTGTTAACTTTCAGCTTTGCAGAAGAAACATCAGTCTTGATATTCACAGCAATCAATGAGCTGTACTTCTTACAGGGCAGCAGTAATTTAGAGGTTGCCTGGGGTGGTATTGAAGGTGCTTGATCCTGGCAAGGGTGTATTCAGGAAGATGTTCCTTAAAGTAATCGTAGGTAGAGAGGGATCTGTCACTGGTAAAGAGTGTTTGGTATCTGCTCATCTGTGACTTGAGTGCAGTTTTCTCTTATCTACAGGATTAATATTTGCGCTTTCAGGACTAAAAAGCCATGTGCATGTTGTGTTGCTCAGTAGTATTAAAGTTATAGAAAGGAGCTGTTCCAACAGGATGTGGATCTGAGGAGAGGCTGATGTTCAAAAATCACCTTGTGGCACATCTGTGAGCACGCTACCCTAGCACGGTACAAGCCTGCTAACCACTAACAGATGCAGCGGTAGAAATGGTGAATATGTTTTGCTGTGCCAAAGCATAAAATCTTTCACTGATGAACCTTTTGGAATGACCACTTGTTAATGTGCATGCGGAAGGTGTGGGAAAAGGTGACTCCCTCCCTCCTGAGGAGAGGAATGCTTAATGCCTTCTGAGTGACCTCAGGAATCTGCTCCCTCCCCCTTTTCCTTGCGGCATACTCACCCCTAAGAAACAAGAGGATGGACTGTGTGGATCTACTATCGGCTTGTGAGGATTCCAGGACAGAGGTTGTATGTCTCATGCTTGGTAGAGGCTCAGACATAGTGCTGGTTTTGTCCCTGAATGTCTTAGAAGTGTTATTAAGTTGCTCCTTGGTGATGGGCATGTTATTCACGCATGAACACAGTGCCAGCCTGAGGTTTTCTGTTCTTTGATAGTCATACAAGTGATCTGTGGTTTATTGTCTAGGTCATGGGACTACTAAACGAAGAGCTGATTAACAGTGCATGTGTCAACTGATTTAAATTAATCCTTTTACCAGAAGAATACAGCTGGTTACCTTTAGAAGATAGAGCGGCTTGGCATTCTGAGTTACTCTTGACTGATACCTGTGCGTGTTGCCTTCAAAGGAATCTCAAGTGTTTTGCTCCATTGCAAAGTATTTTAGGTACCCTGGCATTGGCGTCAGCGTTTCCCCCTTCAGCGAGCTGGCTTGTTCCTGTTTTGCATCTCGGAAGAGATCAGGCTCACAGGCTGACTTGCTCATGATCTTTTAGCAAGACTGACAGAGCTGGTTCAGCCCAGGATGTCTGCTCTCCCAGCCTGTGCTGCAGCCACCAGACTGTGTCCTGCTGCCGCTATGGTATCAGCAGGGAGAGCAAGGACAGCAGAGTTAGCATCCTTCAGCTGTCTTCCTTCTTGGCTTCTGGATAATGTTGGGAATAGTTCAGAGAACTTAGGGAAATCATTAGGCAGAAATCTTATCCTACTATGTTTTTGCTTGACCCACAACGCTGATGGCTTGGGAAATAGGCTGCAGGTCTCTTGCTTTGCCCTGTGTCCCTTGTTCCTGTTGAGGTGGCAGTTTCAGTCTGTATTGAGTGGTGCAGACTCCTTGCTGGCAGCGCTCTGGATGAATTTGGTGTGTTCCACGGGGCACACTGCCTGTGCCCTTTGCTGCTTCATCACAAGCAGCTGCCTTTGGGCTGTTCCCCTTTTCTAAATTCCTGGATGCAGAATTTCAGCAGAAGTTTTGCTTGCTTTGTACACACTCAAATCTGTTTTTTCCCTTCTCATCTCCCAGCTGCAGTCTTTAATATGCCAAGTCTGGTTTTGTCTTTCAGTGTGCTCTTCCAGCCATACTCTCTTTCTGTTCCTGCACAAAGTACTGTCAGTGGCAGGGTGATGCCAGGTGGGGAGCTTTGTATATAACTGTATATACATATATATATTTTGTCCCTTTTTTCTCTTGGACTTCACTAGAATTCCAGCATATATTTTCTTGGGTGAATTTTTGAGGTGGAGGAGGAAGAAGAATTAGGTTTTGAAAACTAGAGATACCCTTTCCATTAAAACCAGTATTGTTTTCTTATCTTTTTTCCCCTCTATTCTACCATCTTAAGTGTGTTGTTTGCATTTAATTCTTTCTTGTATGTCTGTTTCTTCCATTCTTGCCCAAGTTCTCCCCTCTTGACTTTTTAAAAGTTGTTCTGCTATATTATAATAGATAAATATACCTGTTTGTCCAGCTGTTGTGTAGTCATGTCATTGTCCAGTTGGTTTTTGGGGTCAGATTATTTGCCCTGTTACTGTTGTCCTCCTCTCTGAATGTTTTCTAAACCACACCTCACTTGGATTTCACACTCATTCTGGTTTCTCATGAGGAGTTCTCTCTGACAGGTTTAGCTGTGATCACCCAGAGCTTTCTCTCCCTACTTGCTCTGGTACTTGAACAGCAATGCTTTTAAAATACCTTCATCCTCCTGTGGATATAAATCACTTTCTAGGGTTCCCCGGTCTCATAATATGTTTTTTTTCCAGTGTGTGACTATTGCCTCTCTGGTCTTTCTTGCTGAACAGAATCGATTTTGGGATGAGTTTCTCAAAATAATCTGGGATTTCTGAAACTAAGCCGGGCTGTTTGTTAATAAGAACATTCTTAGCCTGAAGGAGCTCAGCAGTGTATTGGGTTTTTTTGCCAAGTAGTAGGAATGGGAAGCACCTCTTACCTAAGATCCCCACTAACTGTGGACTGCAACTCTCTGATGAGCTGTTAAACTGACTTGTTTATGGAACAAATGTGAGGATTCCTTAGGTGATTGTACTTCAACGTTAATGTTAAGGGTTAGAGAAGTTAAAATACAGTGTAAATAATAGACACTTGAAATATTCTACAGAAAGGCAGAATCTTTTCTGTTCTGCTGAAAATAAGTTTTTCTTCCCTATTTCTACCGTTGTTTACTTTTTGTATTTGTAACACGTACTCCAGTTGCAGCTAATTCAGCTCTGAGCTGGGTTTCAGTGGTAATTTCAGAGTTCGTTTTATTTGCAAATAACTGGTTTGGAAGAGAATTTATTAAACTTATGCATTTAGAATAAAACTTTATTTGAATGAGGTTTAACTAAAATCTAATGCGCCAAGGCATTTTCAGACTTCCCATCTTGATCTGAGGTACCTGACCAATTTTTGACATTTTTGTTACAAAGTACTTGATGAAGAAAAGTGAAAGAGTGGGAAGAAACTTTTCCTTCCTATAGATGATCTGTCTGTCTGGAGCAAAACAGCGCCAGCAGTACTTGATTTATTTCTGTCCCCAAGTGCTCTCTCATATGTGTGTGTAGCATTTGTGCTGAGCAAGAAGAGCCATTGGGGGGCGGGAGCTTCTGACAGAAAATGGGAGGTCTGGTTTGTGTGTCAGTGAAGGCTGTGGTTCACAAGGGAGAAAATACAAGTAGTTTTCATGATGTTACATCTGACAGCCCATCTGTGGGTACTCTGGAAAGCAGACTGCAGTAGAAAGGCTGGGAATTAGTTTGAGTCAAAAACATCTGTTGACCTACAGGGTCCTTGCTGCTGGGCATATTGAAGAAGACCTCACAGGCAGAAGCTCTTATCATTCTTATAAATAGAAAATAACACCGAAACTAAAAAAAAAGGCATCAGACAAGTAGAATGGCTGTGAAGTTAGCGGCACCTCAAACATTAACAGTACTGCACACGTTGTGCCTGGTTCCCCACTCGTACTATTGCAGAAATGTAACTTCTTCTGTGTCGAGATCTTCTCCAAAAAGGCGTTAATTTGTTTTTCCCTAAATTCTTCATATTTTCTGTCATCACTTTCTTCATATTCTAGCATCCCACTTCAGTGGTTGTGATTAGCATTTTCTTTATCTCAGCTGTCTCTTGGAGGTGGGAGTCTGGCATGTAATAAAATAGTCAGTGTCCCAGTTGTGCAGAGTCTTGTAGTAATCTTCTGAGTGCTGATGTATTCTGAAGCTGGTGCCCCTGTTTTCAAGAACTAGTTGAGAAATAAATCACCTCTGGAAAATCTGGGAGATGTAGCTGTTTCAGAATAGTATGTGAGTCTGGCTAGAGAAATGCAGTCGTATCTGCTCTCAGCTCTCTTCTCGTCATCCTTTGCTGTGTTGTTCTAGCAAGCATCTGGGCTGACCTTGGGCTTGTTGCAGAAACATTAAACAGATTATCAAAATGCCCTTGAAATGCTCCGCTCCCTCCTTGGGAGCAGAGAGCAGAGCCAGGAGGGTGTGCTGGGCGCGGTGTGCTTTGCTGAGCTG
>JANHFX010016043.1:9509-28965 GCA_027560015.1 Chloroceryle amazona
GAGCCAGCCCCTTTCAGGTGCCCTGAAGGGAAATTTTGGTGCCTTTTCCAAGCCCAGAGGCCTTGAGAGAGGGGTGATGGGCTCAGTGAGGTCCCTGGGAGTGACTGATGGAGTCCTGGAGGCTCTGGGAAGATGGATGGGACCTGTGGGATGCCCAGGCACAGGGGGACAGAGCTGGTGCTCTCAGCCCTGGTGGCTGCACCACTCCAGGGATGTGTGGGGACATTAATTTTTCACATTGCACCACTGTGGTTCCCACTGGACTTTTGCCTTAAATGCGAAATCCCATCGGGGCTGTTATCCCCTGCCTCAGATTAGCCCCGGGTGACTTTTTGAGGTAGGTCAAAGGCAGGGCTTGGGGAGGGAACCTGCCAGCCGGGTGAAGTCCTTCCTGTCCTCCCAATGGTGACAAAGCCAATGCTTTTGGAGCTAAAGCACTGGTGGGTCCAAACCTATCTGGTGTGGGGGGTCGAGCCCTCTTAGTTCTCATGGCATCGAGTGTCTTTGCTCCCCCCACCCATGCGTATCCTGGGGGTTCTCCCTCTGCTGCTGGGTATAAGGGGGCACCCAAGCTGCTGGGGTGAATGAGGTGGCATGTCCCTGGTCCTACTCTGGTGGGTGGAGAAGTCCCTGCCGTGCCCCCTGATGGCTCTTCTGCTGGTTTTTGTCATTATTTAAAATCCAGAATCTGAAAAGGGATTTTTGTGCCTTGACAAATAAATTTGGGGGTTGTTTTGGACAATGCTTTCTGGGTTTGGAGTGATGTCTGGGGTGCAGCTTTGGCCATAAATAGTTTAAATTTCAAAATTCCCTGAGCAAAACCTTTATGTGCCCCTTTCAGCCCAGCCCCATTTGTCCCTTGGTTCTCTGCTGCCACCACAGCACATCACACTGTGCCACCCTCATCCATCATGAGGAGAAAACTACTGCAGCGATGGAGTGATGCCTGCCCTTGTCTCTCCTCTTTGTTTTACTACCTTGAGCAGCAGAATGAAGAGGAAAATCCTGAAGGGATGTCATCATCCCTCTGAGACCACTGAAATTCGGGCTGGTTAATTCCAGTGATGGGATGCAACTGGGGTCTGATGGGGGCCAGTAGGGAAGGGACCTTGAATCACCCACGGAGGATTATTTTTAGCTGTTCTTCCACGGGCACAAAGCCAGGCTCTGCCTTTCAATAGAAAAATGTTTCTAAAAACCCGACAAGGGAAAGTGTGCTGGTATCAAACTCGGATTAGGAAGGGGATGGATGGTGATTCCATTTCAGGGTTTTGATCTACGGCCTCAATTAAGCACTGGCACGATTTTTAATGAGGTGCCAGGATGTGCCATTAATATTATTTAGCACCCTGACACTGGGCTGGGGGAATGAAGCTATTAACCAGTCCCCAGCTCCCTGGTGGGCAGCAGGATGAGTTGTCCCCACATCCAGGACATCCTTAAAGGTTCTGACATGGTGCCAGCATCCCCAGGATGTCCCCTTCAGCTAGGAGCTTTCTGAGGCATTTTTGAGAGGTTTGGGGGGCAAAATGCAGCCTGGGCCGTGCAGGGAAGGGAGATCTTGAGAGTGGTGAGGAAGAAAATTGTAATTAAGCTGCAGCAGCCCAGGGAAAATGCCACATAGGTGGCTCAGGCTGAAGAGCTGTCCTGAGCTGTGAGCTTCTGGGGGCTGAGACACTGACTGCTGTCCCCAGGAGGATTCTCTGTGCTTTGTCATGGGATAAAGCACTCCAGGAGGAGCTTAGTTGTCCCCAGGTGTGATCCTGCTTCTGGGGCTGTCCAGGTGATGGGTCTTTCTGGGGAAGGAAACTATCCACCCTCTTCTTCAAGGTCTCCTTAATCCAATGTGCTGCTTTATGGGTACTGTGGAGGAGACCCAGGGAGGTTCCCCAAAAAACCCAACATCCTTCTCCACCTGATCCTGTGTAACAGCGAACCTGGCAGCAGCGAAAGTGGGATTTAACAGGGATGCAGAGCATGAAGGACCTGTCACTAAGAGCTGGCAACACCTGAGCTGCTACAGCTTGCTCATATTTGCTCTCGTCCCTCCTGGAGCAGGTGAGGCTGCGAGTTCATCCAAAATATGGGTCAAAACCAACCCCAAAATCACATTTGGCAGGTTATTTCAGAGAGTGCCGGGGTGAGTCTTTTCTGCAGCATCGATCAATGGCAGCTCAAGTCTCCCTGTCAGTAATAAATAAAGGGCTCCTGCTTCTTTTATTGACCTAATTCTGGAGGGTCAGAAGGATAGAGATGCTGAGCCTTGTTGCCGTCTCCTCCCAAGGACTGCATAGGCTGGTGGGATTGGGTGATGATGGGATGGGATGAATGATTTCCCTGCAGTGCTGGGACAGCATTGCTGCCTGTCTCTGTTGTCCTCTTGTCCTGCCCCAATTCATGGATGGGACTGTGTCCTTGCAGGCAGCAGGGATGCTGTGGAAACTATAAGAAATGGGTCAGACTCAAAGCTGCCTTACACCGATGTGGGCCCCTACCCTGTGTTGTGGATCAGTGATGTTTTCCATTGATGAAGGATTTACAGGCACCATTTTCTACATGGGCTTTTTTCCATGGGGTGATGCACCTTTCGTCACGATGAGCAGGGTCCGGCTCCTACACTACCCCCAAATACCCAATTCGTGGCATCAAAATTGCCAGGACAGCCCCAAATTCATCTGGAAAGTTCAGAGCAACCTGGCTGAGTTGCTTTCTGATTTTAGGGCTTCTGCAAACATAGTATCTGACTTCCCCAGGGAAAGCAGAGGCCAGAAACAGCCTCGGAGCTGGATCTTCCTGCTGCTCAGCTGATGAAGGCAAGGATCAAAGACCTGAGGCCAGGTCTAAGAGCCTGGGGAGGAGCTCACCTTAAAAATCTCTTTCTACTTCTGCTTGTAGCTTTGCTTGGGTAGCAACAACCAAAAAATATTTAATTTGCTCTAAAAATACAGGATTTGTTGTGAACAACCAGTTTTGATTTTCCTTCTCTTTTATTTCCTCCCAGTACAACAACTGGAATGGAGAAACCACCCAGCACTGTGCCAGCTCTTCTTGGGGAATTTGCTTTGCATGGAAAAATCATAGCCAATGCAAAGCTCTGTCACACTCAAAAGCTCTTTTTAGGCAAAAAAAAAGGCCATGAAAAAACTCTCCTCTTGTGCCATTTGGTACCCAAACCGTTATCTATTCCCAAGGGAACCGCCTGGAGTTGGCACTTTCAGAGCCAGTTTCTTCCTCCAGGGACCCTTTTTTTCAGATCCCAATCCCAAGCGGGTTATTCCCTTCATCTGGTCCCACTAAGTCAGAGTTAATGGAGGGGTTGAGAGACATTTTAATTACAGATTTGGCTATCCTGCTTGATTTATCACGGGTAATGCGAGCAATTTATCCATCAGCCGTTACAAGGGATCTGAAGCAGAAAGCAAGCACGGGGGGTATTTATCGCAGTGACTCAGAAGTCATTGAAGAGAGATTTGAAACAAAACAGTGAACGGTGCTTAAAAAACCCCTACCTGGCATGAAGAAGCTGTCTCCAGCCAGGAAAATTAATGAGCGATGCCATTTTCAAACTCCAATTCCCCATTTTTCCTACATTAGCTGAGCGCGATTTGCTTCTCTTGGGGACTTGCAGCCCAAGCGTGGTGTGGGGCCAAGGGAATTGTGCTGACGTTCCAATATCATTTGATGATCCAGTGGCATTTCAATGTCATTTTACAATCATTATTCAACTCCCTTCCCTCTACCCCCCAGCAATGCTTTTGTTGGCAGGATCTGAGCCGCTGTGCTGCACTCTCAGTGACAGCATCATTTTCTCGGGGACGGGTGAAGAGAGGTTGGTGTTGCTTAATGAGCCTTGGAAAAGCATGTGGTGTCTCAGGTAAGGAGATGTTGCTTCAGTATGGCCAGAGAAGTATTCAATTCCCCAATCAATACAGTATTTAACACTCCAGTGAAAAAGCACCCTGGCAAATAAATGGATTCCTTCAGATGAGCCAGCTAGAGAAAAAATGCTGATGGTGCAGTTCTGTTCTGTGCCTGACAGAGAAATGATTTTTCTCATCTCAGGTGGTGAGGTTGTGTAGAAAAATGAAAAAACTCAGAGAATGCCTATCCCAAGGGGAGGATGGGATGTTGCTTCCTGATGAAGTGACAGTTTAAAAACATTTAAATGTTTTTAGACTAGATGTAGGAAATAAATTTTTGACAGAGAGGGTGATGAGACCCTGGCCCAGGTTGCCCAGAGAGGAGGTCGATGTCCCATCCCTGGAACCATTGCAGGTGAAATTGGCCAGGGCTCTCAGCAACCTGCTCTAGTTGCAGGAGGGGGTTGGACTTCATGACCTTTAAAGGTCCCTTCTAACCCAAACCAGTCTATGATTGATTCTTGTCCTGCTCAACCAAAGGCTTTCCAAATTTCAAGGCCCTTAATATCCTTCATTCCCAGAGGAAATCTATAGCCAGAGGACTTTGCAGACAGAAAGGGTTCTCCCTTCAGAGCTATTAAACACAGATTACAGTGATGGATGCGGCACTCGCTGCGGAGTGAGAGCCGGGAGGTGGTGGATGGGTTTTGGTTTTTTTTTTCTGCTTATTGATCTCTTTTGCACCCAAATGAAAATAAAAGCTGTTTCTCATCCAACAGGTTCAGGCTTTTAAGGCCAGCGAGTCTTCCATCCCATATGCCTGAATTTATATCCCACTATCCCACTCCCAGTATTTTGACCTGCTAGCTATTGGCTGGAGCTATTGTAAGGTGTGAGAAATCCAACTTTGATCAGAGAAACTTTCAGCTATGGTAGTGTGAGACATGGGGCTTGAGATGAATGTGACTCCTTGGCTTTCTAGATGAGCTGCATCTCTCCCTTTGGAAGAGGAACAAAGGTGTGTAGGGTGCAGGCAGGCACCCAACCACGTAAACCTGGTTCCCTATAAAGATGGTTTGCAGGTAGTTGGGTGAATCAACCCCTGGATCTCCAGTGCCATGTCCTGCTGCTACACTGGGTAAAGGGGCTGTGGGCAGCATGAGCATCACCTCCCATTCTCCTGGATGCTTTTGGCTGCAGGAATTCCCCCAGGCAAACCTAGCTTGTGGGGTAAAAGACACCAACTAGCATATGAATGAGCTGGGTTTGAAAATGACCCACCCCTTGCTGAATTAATAAAGAGGGCTTGAGCTGCCAGAGAGGCTTTTCTTGTTATATCATTTATTCATCACTTATAAAAATATCAAGTGAGCAAGGCTGGGGCATGGACATCATGCCAGAAAAGGATGGTGTGCACGTGTGTGGCATAATTCATGCTTTGGGGAGACAATGGCCAATGCCTGATGCATGGGAAAGGGTTCTTGCCAGGAATTCAGGTGCACTCCCATGGTTCTGGTGGGAACTTTGCTCATACAGCTCCTTGCTGCTGTTCCCCCTACAAACAAACAGTGCAGGTCACCCCACCCCAAATCTATCCCATACAGCCAAGATGAAGATGCTTCAGCCGATAAACCCCATTTTTGGGGCACCCATGTAAAGCACTATTAGAAACACACCACAAATACAACCACTCAGGCTAAAACCACCCTACTGGCTCATTCGGCAGCACCAGTGAAGAGCAGTTGTGCTCAGGGCATCACTTCTGTGTCAAGGCGACCCTGCTCACTGGGGTCTGTCACCCCAGTCAGCTGCTTGGAGTAACCCCCAACCTCTTCATCCTCTTCATGGATGTAGAGCTGTTATCGCACTGTACATGTGAGCAGCTGCACCAATTAACATAATTAACACACGAGGGCCAATTAATCTCTTGATTATGCCTGCCATTCACTTATCAACTGCTGTTACAGGAAGAACAACTTTTGTACCTCTGCTTTCTATGCAAATAAGCCGGTTATGATGCCTTCATTACTCAATATATAATTACCCAGTGCAGATCCCCGTGAAATGGAGCCCAGACAGATTGCCAATGCACAGGGGCCAGAGCCCAGGTGGAATTTGCAGTTCAAGTCCACTCCATTTGTGAACATGCCACCTCTAGTGGCTCTCCAGGACCTGGGTTTTGGGGAACTGCTGATGCTGAGAATGTGGAGGAGACCAGGGGAGAAATGCTAGTGTGAGTCTGATTGAGCCTATGCAGGTGGCTAAAACTGGCTCCATCTCATATAGCAAGAAGGACATGGGCACAGGGCTTGTGGCCACTTGGCCACCGTGGTGCCAGTGGCTGATGCTACCCCACAACAGCAAGACAGAGACACACAGCACAAACTACTCGGGGGAAATTCCCAGGTGCAGATCTGGGGAAACTATCCTCCATGCTTCAAGAGGGATTGTCCCAGCTGAGTCCCATTGTCCTGAGCTTCTCCTCAGTGGTTGGGGGAGGGGGGGGTCTACCTGCAGCCCCAGGTGTGCCCTGTCTGAGCTGGGGGCTGCTGGGAGTGCTGGTATAAAAGGCTCCTGAGGAGAGTTTTATTCATGAGCTGGTTTTCCTGGGGTCAGGATGGGGTCTGTAGGCAGCCTGGGTGTTGTTCTCTTCTGCTGGGTGCTGGCTGAAGCAGTGTCTTACAGCCCCTGGGGTTTCCCTCAAAGGGACCTGGGGGCCTTGAGAGTCCGGGGAGACTCCTCTTGGAGCCAGTCCCATAGGTTTTCTTTCTCCCAGCCCTCCCCTTGGGCATGGGTAGATGTCTCCCAGCTCCAGGCTGTTGCCCCACTGCACCCTGTGACTGTGCAGTGCCAGGAAGCACAGGTGGTGGTCACAGTGCACAGGGACCTCTTTGGCACGGGACGCCTGGTCAAGGCTGCAGACCTGACACTGGGCTTGGCTGCCTGCTTGCCTATGGCCCAGAGGGCTGCTGAGCCCACTGTGACCTTTGTGGCTGGGCTGCATGAATGTGGCAGCACCCTGCAGGTAAGATGGGCCACTTGGGTGAGGGGCTGCTCCACCTCTGGGACTGTTGTGTAGGGAACGGACCTTCTCTAGGCTTTGACCAGCACTGAGTGGTTAAGTGGGAATTACTGTGAACACATTAACTGCTAAAGAGAAATGTGCTGTCATGCTTAATCCATCCTGGCAAAGATCTTGGTCCAAGAAATTACCTGGTAAAGGTGATGCTGGGGTTTGGGATGAAGAAACCCTGTGCTGCAGTGAGAAGAGGTTCATCTAGTTGCAGCAGCTCTCCAGTGAGGGGTGGTGTGACCATGGCAGACAGAGCTAGCTTTTGGAGGATGGATATTGTCCTCAAGACCTCGATGCATACTCAACAACAAACAAGCCTTGTAGAGGTTTTATGGCTTGGACAGATGCAGCAGATTGTATGGGAGAGCTGGACATAGCTTGAAACTTCAGGGGTTGTTGCTGGAGAAGTAGGGGAAGGGGCTTCTGAGGACTTGCTGGTGTCCTCAGCAGGAGAGAAGGCATGCCTGGAGTTGGTGTGCTCCAGTTTATCTGGGGAGGGAGGCTTGCAGACTATTGTTCTGCAGACCTACTGTCCTACAGCCCCTGGCCACCTGATGGGGCTACTTGCTGGAGTGCCCAGGTCCTGAGACTGACCTCTCCTACGGGGCTGGCGCATTGTTGGGATACCAGTCCAAAGCTTCCTGGCATCCTATATCTACTAGATTAGGAGTGTGGAGGACAACCTGTGCCTTCAGCTGTCAAAGCCATGTGTTCAGTGCTGGGTATCTGATGGTGCTGTTCTGATTGAGTGATTTGTTTTATTGATTTAGCAGGTGTCCCAAATTTTCCTTCCAGATAACCCCAGACTCCTTAATCTACAAAACAAGCTTGTTCTATAAACCTACTCCTTCTGGCAACCTGGTCATTGTAAGGACCAACATGGCTGTGGTTCCTATTGAGTGTCATTACCCTAGGTGAGCAAAAAGGGACTGTATCCCCTCCTATGGACCTGAGGTGATGGTGGCATCATTAGTAATGTGCATCCTTTCCATTTAGGAAGAGCAATGTGAGCAGCAATGCCATCCAGCCCACGTGGGTTCCCTTCCACTACACCTTGTCAACAGAGGAGAAGCTGATGTTCTCCCTACGCCTCATGAATGGTGGGTGCAGATCTGACAGCCCCTTTTTCCTCTAGTTCTTCTTCCTGACAGCTCTTGGTCAGGTGCTGTGAGCCTAGAGCTAGAATCGGGGCTACAATCAGACCTTGCAGAAACGATGCATTGGGGTTGCTGCTCAGTTAAGAGGTTCCATGTGCAAGGGAGGGCAATGTCATCTTCTCCAAATTGAATTATAACCTTGAATCTACCTTCCAGATGACTGGAGTACTGAGAGATCCTTCAATGGCTTCCAGCTGGGTGAAAGCCTGCACATTCAGGCTGATGTTTCTTCTAGAGGCCATGTGCCTCTGAGGCTCTTCATAGATGACTGTGTTGCTACTCTGAGTCCAGACAGGAGCTCCTCTCCCCGATATGCCTTGATTGACCTCAGCGGGTAAGGGGTGTAGTGCTCTTTGGGTGGTACTTCTGGGGCTAGCTGGGATGTCCTTGACTTCTGCCCCTTGTCCAGGTGCTTTGTGGATGGGAGATCAGATGACACCACTTCAGCCTTCATCTCTCCAAGGCCGAGGCAGGAAACGCTGCAATTCACACTTGATGCATTCAAGTTTGCAGGAGATAACAGAAACTTGGTGAGATGTGGTGCCTACCCCTACTCCCCTAGTGTGTTCTGAAGCTGTACTGGTCTATGTAGACAAACTTAATTAACCCTTGGATGGTGTCTTAATTGTCCTTTCAGATCTACATCACCTGCCACCTGAAGGTCTCCCCAGCTGACCAAGCCCCAAATCCATTGAACAAGGCCTGTTCCTTCAACAAAGCCAGCAGCCTGTGAGTAGCTGGTGTATGTAGGGAGGGGACCAGTCTGGACAAGAAGGCTTATAGGTAATTCTCTTTCAGATGGACTCCGGTGGAGGGTACTGGAGATATCTGCAGCTGCTGTGACACTGGCAACTGTCCA
Source organism: Chloroceryle amazona (assembly GCA_027560015.1). Taxonomy (NCBI): domain Eukaryota; kingdom Metazoa; phylum Chordata; class Aves; order Coraciiformes; family Cerylidae; genus Chloroceryle; species Chloroceryle amazona. The sequence continues at coordinate 18,459 of JANHFX010016043.1, forward strand.
TTGTATGGAGGATACTCCCAGAGAATTAACCCACTGGCCAGGTGGACAGGGAGACGCTTGAAGAGAGACACCTCTTCCAAGCAGGGTAGGGCTCTGTGTGTCTAAAATGTACCCTGGCTGGGATGGCCAAGATGTTGTGAAAGACCTTTAGCAAATGCATCTCATCTTAAAGACAAATCCAGCTCTTCTCCAGTGTCCTTGAGCATTGTGTGTAACTGTGTTCTTATATTTAAACCTACTAGAGAGCTGCTCTTGCAGGGTCTACTTTTCTGCAAGCCTTGAAATTCAGACTAAGCAGGAATCACCTCCTCTGAACTCATCCATGTTTATTTTTCTAGGTGTATCTTCAAGAGCTGCAGAGGCTGAAGTCTCTGTTGGACCACTATTAATCCTTGATTCAGCTCAGGGGTTATGGAGCTCCTCGGGAGGTGTTGCACCAGCAGGGAAGACTCCACAAGGTATGGGAGGCTTTTATTTGCCTGTGTCTTCATGTGTCAATTTAAGATGGCTGTAGTTTGAGCTTGTCATGATCCCCATGATTTCACATCTGGACAGACTTTGTAGAACAATCACCAAAAGACAGTCTGAGGAACTTCTTCCCAAAGCTACCTTTAAGTTCATTCACTGACAGATGGTGGCAAGCCAATAAATGTGTAATTAAGTGGCTCATTTATTGCAGGTGCTACTGAAGGACTTCCTATGCTGGTCCAAATTGCCATGCTCATAGCAGCCACTCTGCTGAGCTTAACTGCCCTTGGACTGTTTCTTGTGTGCAGAAAATGTAGCTGTTCTCCTGGAGTGTCCTTGTAACTCTCTAACACTAATAAAAAGAAATGTTCCTGCTCTCGTGTCCTCAGGGGGGAGAAGGGGCAGTGGGCAGCCTTTTGCTCTAGTCTGCTTGGATGGGAGCTCGAGCTATCCTTCAGATAAGCTGTCTACTGGAGTGGCCGTAAGCTCTTGAAGCCACTAGTGATGGGACCAAAGCAGTGGAAACCTGTTGCCACCTGGCAACATCTCCCAAACCACAGCTTTTGAAGATGAAAGGTGCCTCTCTGTTAGTGTTGGTGCTTTTCCCAAGGGCATGGAGAACCAGCTGTGCCTTGGGGGTGGTAGCTGGAAGTTGTCCTTTATAGGAAATCCTACATACATGGTCCTCTTATAACCATTTATCTTGTCTCCTCATTCACTTTTATAAAGATGCTTTCTTCCCACCCTCTAATTCCCACCCTCTGTTCTACTGACCAGGAACTGCTGTTTCTTCACTGTTGTCCTATGCCACAGCAGTCTGATGGAGACCTGTGCGTCTCTGGGTATTGCATCTCTCTTCTAGCTATGAAAACCCAGTTGCATGATGGGCAGGTGCTGCCAGCATTACCTCTCTTGACAGACCCATAAGGAGTTTAATAAACAAGCTAAGCTTTGTGGTTAGTTGCTCTTGACTCAAGGTGAGTGGCCTTGTGACCTCCTGTAGTGCAGCCTCTTAAGGAGGTAGCCATCAGCATGGGACTTATCCTTTCCCCCTCTAAGGGCTTCAGCATCTAGGTGATGATATCTGGCTTTGAGTCATGGCATGGAAGTCCTCCTTTGCCCTGGTGCTTTCTGAGGAAAACTACTATTCAAGGAGCACTCCAGGATCTGCTGGACTGGAGCCAGCATGTAGAGGGATAGGCCTAAGCTCTGCCGAGGGTGAGGCACACATTGCTTGGGGCGAAGACCCTCATTTTGGGACTCTGAGCCCTGCTCACTCTGAACCTATTAGCACTAGTCCCTCAGCCTATACTTGGATTCTTTTGTGAGGCCTGTCTTCTGTAGGAAAGGCTTGGGGGGGGATGCTGGGTTCCTGGTTGACCTACTCTCCTGCCAACCTCCTTCCCAGCCCAGAAGGGGCTGTGTATTAGCTACACTTGCTTGTAACATTGTTGGCTTCCTCTCCAGATGTTAGTCTTATAACTTAATGCAACTATTAATTCTTTGATAAATTATTAATCCCAGACAAATATTTGGGTGGCTTCCCCCTTATTGGCCAGAAAAAAAACAAACCCTTAAGAGGTCTTGGATGTCTGAAAGAAGTTTTTCAACCAACTCTGAGCTAAGGCTCCCCAAACCAGGATTGTTGTAGGTGGGTTAGGAAGTGGAGAGGTAAAGTTGTCTCAAGGAGCATGATGGAGTATTGTTCCCATTAAGGCACCCAGCAGGAATTAGCCACTGGATGCTATTAAGAGTTAGGTGGTGCCAGATATTGCTCTACTGTCCCCAAAGGCACCAAGACCTCTTGCTGAATCTGAAGTAGGTGACACTGATGGTCCACTTTTCCTGTCTGGTCTACCACAGCCCTATGTTATCACTTGATGGATGAAGAGAGAAAAGGTGTATGCTGGTGGTGATACTCAACTCATCTGCTCTTCCCTAGCTGTGAGTCCCATGAGCCTCAGTCCCATAACTGCTGCTTCTGGACTTTATTAGCATTCACTTCCCTCACCCTCATGAGCATCTGAGTAAAGACATAATTAGAAAGCTGTAAGATGCTGGCAGAACAATCAACTTGTGGGAATTAATAATGTGAAGAAGGATGCATTGTAGTTATTCATATGAGTCTCTAGCTTGCTGTAAGTGCCCTGTGGTATGGAGGTCTTGGTGATAGGCTGTAGGTGGCCTTCAAGGCAATTAATGAAAAGAAAAAATAATATATTATGTAGAAGATCAATCAGGTGGCACAGGGATTTCAGGGTAAAAGGGAGCAACTTGCTATGTTCATTTGCAAATTTTCACTGTCCTGTGAAAGTGGTGTGAGCATCAAAACCCATCTCCCTCCAGTAGCAGCCCTGGACCAGCCTAGATGCAGGCAGTGGGACAACCAGGGAATGGTGCACAAGTTTTTTCCACAGCTGGATATGCCCTCCTGGAGATGCAGCAGCAACAAGGGAAAACTGAGGGGGAAGGAGGGTATCGTAGAATTGTTTGGGTTGGTAAAGACCTTTAAGATGATTCAATACAGTCTAAAACATTGAAGCCATTCCCTAATGTCTTTTTACAGCACCCAAATAGTTTGTGTAGTCAGGCACCTTTGTCTCTGACTACAATTCACCCTTACCCTCCAGCTTAAGAGTTGCAGATTATTTTTAAACAGAATATTTGACCTGGCAAGATTTGAGGTGCTTCAGTGGGACCATCCCTGTCATGGCGCTTCTGTCCTACACCAGAAGGGATGTTTCTGCAAAGAATTCCAGGTTCATAAGGTAGCATAGAAAGTTTTGGGTTGGAAGGTACCTGTTTTGGCTGCACTTCAACCCCAGAGTCATGCTCTCCTCCTGTATCAGCAGCTCCTGAAGTCCTGCGAATGCATGACAAGCTTCAAATGTTCAATATGTTCAAATAAATCCCTGAAGCCTATTAGCCTGAGGGCATGTCGAGAGTTGTGCCCCATCTCAGCCTGCTGCATCCAGCCAGTAAAGATACCATTAAAGTACACTGCACAAATCTATACATTGTGTACAAACTGGCAGTTGAGTATCAGGCTAATTTCCCAACCCTGTACATGTTTAAGGAAACTGCTACATTTTTCCCCACCTCCTTTTTCCCTTTCTGTGATGATCAGCAAAGCAGAACCTTATTCTAAGCCTTGGGATGCTGCTGGCAGAGTCTTCACAGGCAGTGACCTTTGCAATGGTGTTTCCTGAGCACTTCAGTTGTTTATTGTAAATAATATTCCTCATGCATACCTGGAGAAGAAGCTGAAAAGGAAAACTTCTGTTATTTGTTACAGGTAGTTATTCCCATTTGAGCACAAAAAGCATTTCCCCAAGGAACTGGAGTTAATTCACTTCTGGTCTTGCTGCCAGAAAAAAAAATGCGCTGTGGTGTAAGTGGAGATGAAGGAGCAAAAGCCATTTGAAAACACCACTGGTAAATTAAGGTTTTGCTGTATTTGCTGTGATAATTCAGAGTAATTCCCTGCTAATGAATTAATGCACCACTTCTTGTTCATTATAGCTTTCCTAATTTGATTGGAGCTTAAAGTGCTAGCTAGCTTCATTTCCAGCAAATATTAATGTAATAAAATGGATTTTGGTGAACTCCTTCATTTCCAGTGAGCTTTGGAGAAGGGAAGGGCTTAGGAGGAGGAAGGTCACAGATGCTGCCCACTAGGGAGGCTTGACGGGTGCTTCTGTGAAAGCAGCACCATCTCTTAGTGGCCACATCCCAGGGCCATGGGGTTGCCCAATCCTTAGCAGAAAATATCCCATTTTGTTGCAGCATCACAGCCTTACAGGGAGGAAGAACAGAAGCTAAATATATATAATACTCAAGTGCCTTTGATGGTCATGCATGGGAAAACATCTTTCTGCAGCCCCTCATCTTTCTTTTGTCATTTTCTTCCCTCCAACCCCAAGCTTGCACTAGAGGCTTTGGCTAAGGCTGATGACAGGATGGGGGATGTGTGGTTCCAGTGAGCCTTCCCACCATCCCACCCTCCCTGCTCATCCCCAGCAGGGACAGGACCAGCTCTGCCTCAGTCATGTTCTTTGATGCAAATAGTTCCATGTATAATTTAAGCTTCATGTTGCTTACACTGAGTAATCATCTGTGCTCTGGCTAAGAGGGGAGGGGGAGAAAGGGAGAGGGAGAATTGTCTCTTTTAAAGGCTATTTTGTTGGGGTTTTCTCACAAAGGTGTTTCTAAGTACTGGGTGAACAGATTTCCCCATGCTGTGTCAGGTACCTGCCAAAACTTGACACCTGGGCATCATCCAGCACCCTCAAAGTTGACCATGGATGATGTCCTAGAGGTGGCCTGTGGATGAGGTCCTGGGGTATTGCATGAATCAGCCAGTGGGGAAACAATTTTGAGTCCCTGGGTGCTGGTTGTGAAAAGATGTTTTAATGTAAAGCTGGGATGGGGATGTACTGGTTATGAGGACCCAAACCACCTCCTGATACCTTCTGGGATTTTGAGCAGAGATTTCAATTAATATGTTGGGTTCCATCTGGCTTAGGTGGCCTTGGGTACACAGCTCCCCTCACCCTCTAGCTCAAGGCAGTGCTGGACCAAGTGGCAGCAGTACTCCTTATGATGGGCTAGTGCTGACACCTTTGATTTTTTTTTTCTCTTTTTTTTTTTTTTTGTTTCCTTCTAAAAGCCCAGTGTTTTAATTATTTATTTGGAGTGTGATTAATGTTTTGTCTGACACTGCTCTGCCAGGGGAGCCCCGGTACATTTTGGTTTAGCGAGATCTAATTAAGAAGTCCCATCAAGCATGTCATCCGTTGTCTTACAAGTACCCCCAGGGCTCCTCCAGCATGGCTGCAGTTCAACGGGTTCGGCTGGACCCCATGGCTCTGGGATGCCTGGGGGACATACTGGGGAGTGCTGTCCTGCAAATGGGGGGTGCTCCAGCTAAGGACCCCTTGTCCCAGCGTCAAGGCAATACCCAGATTACTGCTGCCTCCAGGATATGGAGGTAAGAAGTGGTTTTGGTCTCCAATTTGCCCTTTCTGGCTGCATTTTCATGGGTATGTTTTTTCTGAGAGCAGGGTGTGGCCAGGATGAAGCCGCTCAGTCCCCACGTAGGGGACGAAGCATGGGGTGATGTGACATGGGGCTGCCACGGCATTAGTGGTCTCCAAAGGGGCGGTGAAGATGGAGGTAGCCCCTGCGTGGGGCATGCGTATGTGTGGGTGCGTGTCCATGGGAGCGTGTATGTCCGCTGCCACCCAGTGGTGGGAGAGCAGCCAGTCATCACCCAGCAAAATCCTTCTGAGAAGGTGAGATAACAAAATAAAGATATGTTTCCCATTGGCATAACAAGGGTCATATCCAGGTACTGGAGGGTTGAGCTTCAGGAGTGGTGGCCACTGGAGAAGTGGGTTTTACTGTACTGGAGATGGTGGTGGAGCTGCCAGCTCAGCACAACAGGCAGAGACCCTCACCTTGAATCTGGTCTCCCATCACACTGGGGGCATTAAATGGCCTGGGAGGACTCCCCCCTGCACCCTGACTTTGGCCCCAGGGGCCCATTTAGGCTCAGCCAGGGGTTATTGGTTCCCAGCTGAGATGTGCAGCAGGGCTGTGGCTTTCCAGCCATGTCCATTAAGCACAAATTTATTTTCACCTTGCTTTGGACCTTCCTCATCCATACTCACCACCTTGCCTGATCCTCTGAGCTCCCTGTTGACACCTTTTTCCCCCTTGCCCACCCTTGCTCGCTTGCTGAGGGTGGGGTGAAGGCTCCTGTCCACTGCCGGGTATCTATTGCTGCTCTCCATCTGTCTCTTGGCAGAAAAGGAAGTTTCCTCCCTGTGTCCAGCCAATACCACAGAGAAGGTCAGAGCCCACTGCTCCATCAATGAGCACGGAGAAGCTGTGCTGGCCACAGAGTGACTGGCAGACATCCTGCAGCATGGAGACCTCCAGCAAGCTGGGAAATTACAGGCTGGAAATCGCCAGGCACAAATGAAGATTAATTAGCGTGCCATGGCCACAGGCACCCATTTTAGGCTTGTGTCTGGCCAGGCTTGGCTTAGAGATCTCCATCCTGTGGCTGCGGGGAAGTCTCAGCTGGCAGAGATTGGAGAGGAGTGTGAGCAGGGGAGCTGCTCTGGTTAGTGCCAAATTGCATCAGGGTGAATCCATAACCCAGTGCTGAGTCACCAACTGCCCTGATCCATGGGTTGGGGGTGCTCCTGAACCCACCTTTCTCCTCTGGGAAGGATGCCTTGGGCTGGGGGTGAGGATGCGAAGTGCTGCAGGATGCTGCAGGATGACACCCTGGGGAAGAGTGGGCTGGGTTTGTGCCTGGGATGGGCACAGCTTTGGGGTGCTTTGAACAACGTGGGTATGCTTGGCACAGGGCTCCTTGCCTCCTCCCCATGCTGAGGAGATAACATCCCCCAGCAAGTTATCTGGCCCTGAGGCTGGAGATAAGCAGAGGCGGGGAGGATGAGCCCCCCACCTCGCTGCACCACCAAAGTTAAGCTGGAAAGATGCAGCCAAGCTGCACTGGCCCCTGGGGACTGTAGCTTTTTTGGGATGCTCCTTTTCTCAAGGGGAAGATGAGACAAGAGCCTTCATGGTCCCTTCACAGGGCACAAAATGGATTTATCTCCCAAAACTGAGGATGAAGGAGTGTTCCTTGCACAGCTGTAAAGAAGCAGCATCCTATGAAGTCTTGGGCCGTTGCTTGCAGTAATTTAGCTGCGGAACGGTGGGGAACAAATAAGACAAGATGCTGTATGTTAGCAGAGGCAGGAGGCACAGTCTTTCCCTCCGAAAACAAAGCATTCGTCTTCCAGCCGCAGTGAGGAACCAGCCCCAAGCGATGCAGGGGGGAGCAGCTAGAATCCAGGAATGCTTTTACTGGCTGATGAGCTACAAGGGGGTCAGTTGTAGCCTGGTCTGAGCTGAGGCTATGCAAAATAAAGCCCAGCTCTGCAAGTGAGAGAGGTTATTGCAGTCCCCCAAGAGCAAATCAGAATAGATTTGGCAAAAAAACTGCATCTGAGTCTTGGGTTTTGGCTTCCCAGAGGGGTAGGGATGAGCACAGGGACCCATGGGTGCAGTTTGGGCTACCATCCCCTGCAGAACTGGCCTTCCTAAATCCCGAGCCTGAGCAGGAGCTGGAAAATAGCCTGTTCTCCACTTTGATGGCTGCTTTTCATGTCAGTGAGCTCAGAAGTGAAGTCTCCAGGCAGTTGGGGGCTATTTTGAGCCCTTGCTGAAGTGAGGCGTAGAGAGACGTCTTCTGGGGCGGGGGGGGGACCTTCTGATTTTGTGAGCCAGAGGGATTGGGTGAGCTTGGAGGAGTTTCTGCAAAACACAAACCCCAGCAGAGCCTCTCATAATTCAGGTCAACATGAACAGGAGCCGTGGGGAGGGTCAGAGCTGGAGGATTGGAACAGAAAGCTGAAATTCTGCTTTAAACCTCATCAAAATCTAACTCTGTCTGGAGCAGCCACCGAGCATCCTTCCTGGCCAAAAATCAGCAGGATGCATGGCAAAAGTGTCTGCTGTTATGGGTCACTGGCCAGTCCATGTCCTTGTTCTATTTGCCAATGTTTTCTTTATTGCTTCTTGGAGGAAACACAAGCCCTTTGTCCCTTTCTTTGCCACCACCGGCAATTTTCCAGTGGCTGTTGGGGGTGTTCCCGAACAGGTTCTAGGGGAAGGGTTGGGGATGGAGGACAGGACATCACTGGGATGCTGGGAGGGGGGATGAGAAGCTCATTAATTTGTTAATATATGATGTCAAGAGAAAGAAAGTGTTTTCCTAGCCTAGCTCTGACTGGCCATGGTCTAACCTGGAGGAGCTCGATCTTGTCCTTGCAAGACCAAAGTCCATTAATTCAACATCATTAATAACTATGTTTGTGGTGCAATTAGTAACATAATTAATAGCATTGTCACTGGCGTCACAAAGCCATTTTTACTGGTTTGAATGGTCATTCCCTATTTGTCTTAAGAATCATTCCTGTCCTTCTGAATTTTATCCGAAAAAAACCATTAAAATGGTAGTTTTTCCTGATAAAACCTCAAACCAGTATGTTGGGGTATTTTGCTAAATAATAATAGCAAAACTCCTTGGGGTGTGCAGAAGATCTGCAAGGACATCACCCCCATCTCAGTTTACCCCTGTTTTATGGAGTTTTTCCATCCATGGGCCTGAAAGGTTAATACAGTGCTTACTGCCACTGTCACCTGGATTTATCAGAGAGCATGAAATAAAGCTGCCACAGCTGTAAATTCGCTTGTAATAGAAATGTGGGGGGAAGAAGCTATTACCCTTGTCCATATGGCCCCAGATGCAGCAAATGGCCTTAAATCCCCAGCCCCAAGGTGAGAGGCTTTGCCCTGAGCTGTGCAGGAGCTAGAGCATTGTGTCCCCTCACACCATATCTCAGTTTCCCCTCTGGCTGCTTTTGCAGCTCATTGAGGGGCTGCAGAGGATGTGGGTGCGCTAAAATCTGGATCAGCTGTGAGACAACTCCTTGTGCAGCTCCCGCTGCACTGAATTTTTGCCTTGTGCTCTTCCTGGCATCCTTCGGGAGGAGTTATTAAAGAACAAAGCTACATCTATTAATCATGTTTTTACAATGGGGCCAGGCTGTAAAAAGCTCATAAAAATAAATAAGTAACCAGCTGTTGACATGCAGAGTAATGGAGGGATTGGAGAGGAGTCCTATCCCACATCTCCCCATGCTGGTGCTGGGCAAGCCTGGCTGTCCCCTCTTTGGGATGTGGGATGAGGATATTCCCATCCCTTATGGTGAGAAACCAGGTGCTGATGCTCCCGTCGAGGTCCCAGCCCTGGGAAATGCAGAGGAAGATGATGCATCAACATCAGCAGCATCATCTCCCCCCCATAACCCTCTTTGGTCCTAAAAATTACACAAAAAAATAAGTAATTCAACAGAGTTTGGGTGAAAGGCTTTTCTCCTGCTACAATCTGTGTTGAATTCAGAGTGTTTTGATTGCTGGCACTTCCTCTTTGATGCAAGTTTCACATGTGCATCACTTGCCTGTGGTAACAATGCCGGGTGGCAGCAAAGGTCCTGGCTTTGGGGTGACACTCAAGGTGGCACTGCAAAAAGGCCTGAAATGGGACATTTCTGTCCTGGATTAAAAATAAGGAGTCAAGTTGGCAGTTTTGTGCTGCCAGGCTTGGAAAAACCACCGTGGTGCTGGGGATGCCTGAGGGCTGGCAGTACAAATGCATCTCTGACAGAAGAAATGATGGGGAGGACAATGGGTGTTTTGTCTCCAGGACCAGGTGCTGCACTGCTCCCTTTGGATGCTGAAGGCTTTCGCAAAACCTGGAAGCTGGAAAAAATACCAAGGGTCGATATGGAGGTCCAGATTCCTTCATTTTTTTAGAGAAAATCCAGCCTTTTTTCTCCCTCAGATTGAGGCTGTGGCTTTTGAAATGCAAAACTGGAAGCTGATAATTAAAGGCAAACTGGAGACATTTCTTACATCATTTTGAGATGGTTTCAAGACTTGGAAGTCACTAATAATTCCCCTGGGCCTGGTATAAAGGATAGAAACTGGGGGGGATGGGGGTTGTTCCTCACCCTGATTCCTCAGGGTTTTGCTTTACGCAAGCCCCTCTCAGTCCCTCTTGGGCCACGTGCTGGCCAGAGGATGACATCCCTGGTGACAACAGATATGACAAAGCAGATCTGACCGGCTCTTCTTAAACCAAATAGGGATAAAATAACCCAGGAAGGGATATTTGGCCACTTCGGTCGAGCCACAACCCCCCTCCAGTGTCCCCATGCTACCATCCATCCCCAGCCACAACCTCAGATGTCTTGGCTCACCCCTCCCTATAGTATTCCCTCTCTCGGTACATATATACATATAATATATATGTTATGGTTATTATTTCTCCATGGCGGACGGTTTATTGATCTGAAGCTTCTGTCCACACACAAAAAAATAAACCAGTTGAAAATTCCCTGAGCCTGAAAAATGACGGGTAGGTAGTTGGGACATTTGTTTCCTTTGCCACCTT